>JAPJBO010001647.1:0-34388 GCA_030068145.1 Diplonema papillatum | reverse complement strand
GGTGCGCTTTTCTCGCCCACTCCTGTTTCAGCCTGTACGTCTTCGCCGCGAGGTCGAATTCTACCCCGAGGACGACTGGTTTCGAGCTGGGCTCGAGGACGGACTTCTCGTCGTTGACTGTCATGCGCACCTTGCGGGCACGCCGCAAACTCGGTCGCGCACGGCGCGAAGCGCATCCGGACAGTCTTCAACGAGGGCCCAGTCGTCGTACCAGACTATCTTATCGTCCCCGGCAGGCTCCGTGATGACAAGCGCCGAGTCCTGCGCAATCACGGGCGAGAAAGACCAGCCCATCGTCAGCCGGCGCCACCTATACAGAGCCACGCCCCCGTCGAGCTTCCTTGTGCGGAGCCCGAAGAAAGCTGACGTCGACCGTCCTACTGGGAACTGGAAGAAGTAGGACTTCAGGTCAACGACGACTGCGTACGACTTCGACATCATCTTGGCGATGACCTCGTCGACACGCAAGAGGCTGAACTTCGGCGGGGGCTCCATCAGCTCGTTCAGCGGGCGGCCGTCAACGATGGCCCGCGAGTGCTGTTCGCCCTTTTCAACAGCAAAAGCCGGAAGGACGCACTTCAGCGGCTCCGAACGGGGGACGCGCTCCACAAACCCAACGCTTTCCAGCGTCTGCGCATGGCGGGCAAACGCGTCGCTCTTCCGACCCGGCACGAGAGGAGTGCCCAACAACTTCCGTCGGAAGGAGTGCCCGTCCGTTAGGAGGTCAAGCAAGCCGTGCAAGCGGGCCCCGGGGCCGGCGAGGCTCCGGAGCTTGCGGAGATCGATCGGCGGCACTGCCGTGACGTCTAGCGGCCTCGCAGATCTCGGGGCACCGATGCCCGGAATGAGACCTCTCGTTTCTGGTGGGAGGTACCCGAGAGGAACTGCGGTAGGAGGGTCGTAGAAATGGGGGTGGAGCCGGAGGAAAAGCCTCCTCCCCCTGAGCAACCTGGACCTTCGCGACTTCAACCCCCTGACCTGCCGAGGCGAGAAGCCGGCGTCGGGCAAGGGTTGTTTCTGTCGTGTCGGGAAACGGCTGTCGCAAAGGGTAGGATGAGCTAATTCCGAGTGCCCGGGTGCATTCGTGGAAGCGCTTCCCGGGTCTTCGCGTTGTGCGGCGTTGCCAGCCGGAGGCGGGAGTAGAGCCTCCGTCGTACTCCCGCCAGGTCCTTCAAGTCTGCAGTCGGCCAGGGGGGACCAGTCCCCAGACGACCGTTCCATGCCGGTCTTCAGCTCCGACCGGCTTTCTCCCCCTTTCCCGCCGGCGAACGGGGGGCCGCCGACTCCCCGGGCTCGCAAGGGTTCCATACCCGCCACTCCCGGGTGGCCTTGTCGGCAGCTTCCTCAGCCGCCGCCCAGTCAGGATCCATCAGCCGACGGCTGGTCCGTGCGGCCCGGCGGCGCGTGCTACCCGTGTGTACCGGCATTTTTCCCGGAGGGTAGTGTATGATTAGGAGGAGAATGGAAATAAAATGAAAGCGAGAATGTGGGGTAAGCCCTGATTATTAGATTCACGGTTAAACGAAGCTAGCGCACAAGGTTTGCCTGATCTCGCACCTACTTTCCGATACCAAATAGATGCTCTATTCAAACTCTCTTCTCTCTCTCTCTCTCTCTCTTCTTTCCTACACGGTGCGCTAGCCATTTGAAAAATGAAAAAAAAAAAGGGTAAAGTCCCTTGTATGGACAGCAAACTTTCAAAATGGACACCTGATTTTGGAAAAGTCCCTTGTATGGTGTGGTGAAACCTGCTCCAAAATTTGGCTCCAAAATTTGGCTCCAAAATTTGGCTCCAAAATTTGGCTCCAAAATTTGGCTCCAAAATTGGCTCCAAAATTGGCTCCAAAATTTGGGTCCAAAAATTGGGTCCAAAAATTGGGTCCAAAAATTGGGTCCAAAAATTGGGTCCAAAAATTGGGTCCAAAAATTGGGTCCAAAATTTGGACCCAAAATTTGAGCCCAAAGTTTGGGATCCGAGTTTGGCATTTTGGTTCATCACAGGTTCCCTGCCACCAAAGATTGCTGCAGCGCAAGTGTTTTGTCTTTCTCCAGTCTGCCCTAACTTGGTCCACCGATTATAGATCGTCAGAACTTTGAACACGCAGACCTCTACAGGTTTGCTTCCTCCTGGTTCGTTTCCACTGCGGGTAGCCGCATATGATGCCGCGAGACAAAGTTTTTTCGGCTAGTTGCGAGGAACCACCTGCAGGAGTTGTTCAAAGCATGAACGCCGAGGACGCTCAACAAAGCCTGTGGTAGGGCTCGCATCAGATATATAACCTTGTGGCACAGTGGCACGGATGAATCAAACTGACTGGCACGGCAGGATTTCCCGCGTTAGCAGAGTGCAGCATCATCTCCATCCTCAAGATCGGACAAAAGCACTCACACAACAAGCAAACAGCAGCACATTTTCCCAGTCATCCCGCTTTTCCCTCCCGCTTTGCCCTGGCTCCTGATCCCATTCTTTACCTGTCACCGTCTCACGGAGTGTTGATTGGTTCAAAGTTCGAAGAGCGACAGGCATGCGGAACCGATGAAATTGCAATTGCTTCCTTTGCAGTACTGTTGTTCTGCAAAAAAAGTCTGTGTAGTGAACTTACGTTTGTTTCTGCGCACTTCCTTCAAACCTGTTTTGTTCATATAACGGGAGTGATGATCGTACGCTGCCATGGATCTGTTTTTGTTCTTGACAAATTCGGAGGCAGCACAGTGCCACCACCCCGTCCGCTCTGCCCTGTGGCTGACCGTCTCGACGAGCTTGTGTTCAGCGCGAGCGCCAAGCCCCCAAGGTGCGCCAAGCCTTGATGCTTTAGTTTGGGAAATCGGTACTTGACCCGTAGGCCCGTGGCTCTGCAGTACGTGAAGCTTGGCTCCCGTGTAGCAGGCTTTCCCTGGTACCTGTCAGCGCACAGAAAAGAAAAGAATGTCACACTCGCTGCCGTTGTTGCACAAAGGCTCCCCACACAGGCTCGATCCAACTTGGAATCCTCTGTGGCCGGCTTGATTCAGCTCATGAAGAAGGATCCGAACGAAAATACGAGAACCAAGGTATGTCCTCCCTATGTTGTTTTTACGTGTAAATCCTATGCTGTGTCTTTCCACATGTCATCAGCATAACAGTTGCAATTACTTGGTGCGAGCTTCAAACGAGCATGCGAAAGCAGTGTTCTGCCTGAGCATTGAACTAAGATCCCCCCTTTCACACCACGTGCGTTCTGGCGAGTCGCAATCACAAGTAGAGTGGGGGCCGTGGAAGCCGGCCAATCTGTATATTTTGGACTGCATCGAATTGCCTGCCGCTGTGTATCACGGTGCATCACGGTCTGACAGCTCCATCCCTTTTCCTGGTCACGGTCTATCAGGTCCCTGGTGCTGCATGGAATTGCCTGGAGCTGTATTCGTCGGTCTATCACGGTGTATCAGGTCCATCCCTATCCCCTGGTGCTGCATGGAATTGCCTGGAGCCGTATTCGTCGGTCTCTCATGGTCTATCAGGTCCATCCCTATGCCCTGGTGCTGCATGGAATTGCCTGGAGCCGTATTCGTCGGTCTCTCATGGTCTATCAGGTCCTTCCCTATCCCCTGGTGCTGCATGGAATTGCCTGGAGCTGTATTCGTCTGTCTATCACGGTCTGTCAGGTCCATCCCTATCTTATGGACTGCATCGAATTGCCTGCCGCTGTGTATCACGGCGCACCACGCTCTATCAGGTCCATCCGTATCCCCTAGTGCTGCATGCCATTGCTTGGAGCTGTATTCGTCGGCCTATCGCGGTCTATCGGGAGGAAATGAACCGGCTTGGGCCCTGGCTTTTTAACTAATCGCTCAGATACGGTTGTACTCAGGTTCCGCGCTGATGATGGTCCGCCTTGATTTGTCCGTTGCTTACAGGACCGAGAAACACGGTGCAAATGGGACACGGTGCAGCGTTGAGCATGCGTCATTTGCGCGAATTAGCCCTTTTTCAATGTCTGTGTGCATCACTTTGTACGCGTAGAGGCTTCGCTAAGAGGGTCAGACGACAACACACGTTCGATTGCCCATCTGATCAGCCTGGCAGCATCTGTCAACAACCCTTTTCCAATACCTGTGTGCGTCACGTTGTACGCGTAGAGGCTTCAAAGGGGGAAGAATTCGTTAGACGACAAGACACGTTGGATTGCTTCATCTGATGAACCTGGCAGCAATCCAACGTGTCTTGTGGTCTAACGAAGTCTTCCCTCTTTGCGAAGCCTCTACGCGTACAAAATGACGCACACAGGTATTGGACAAGGGTTGTTGACAGAAGCTACCAGGCTCATCAAATGAGCAATCCAACGCGTCTTGTCGTCTGACAAGACACGTTGGGTTGCTTCATCTGATGAACCTGGCAGCATGTGGCAACAACCCTTTTCCAATACCTGTGTGCGTCCCTTTGTACGCGTGGAGGCTTCGCAAATAGGGAAGAATTCGTTAGTCAGACGACAAGACACGTTGGATTGCTCATCTGATGAGCCTGGCAGCATCTGTCAACAACCCTTTTCCAATACCTGTGTGCGTCATTTTGTACGCGTGAGAGGCTTCGCAAAGAGGGAAGACTTCGTTAGACGACATGACACGTTGGATTGCTTCGTCTGATGAACCTGGCAGCATCTGTCAACAACCCTTTTCCAATACCTGTTTGCGTCCCTTTGTACGCGTAGAGGCTTCGCAAAGAGGGAAGAATTCGTTAGTCAGACGACAAGACACGTTAGATTTGCTCATCTGATGAGCCTGGCAGCATCTGTCAACAACCCTTTTCCAATACCTGTGTGCGTCATTTTGTACGCGTAGAGGCTTCGCAAAGAGGGAAGACTTCGTTAGACGACAAGACACGTTGGATTGATTCGTCTGATGAACCTGGCCGCATCTGTCAACAACCCTTTTCCAATACCTGTGTGCGTCATTTTGTACGCGTAGAGGCTTCGCAAAGAGGGAAGAATTCGTGAGACGACAAGACACGTTGGATTGCTTCATCTGATGAACCGGGCAGCATCTGTCAACAACCATTTTCCAATACCTGTGTGCGTCCCTTTGTACGCGAAGAGGCTTCGCAAAGAGGGAAGAATTCGTCAGTCAGACGACAAGACACGTTGGATTGCTTCGTCTGATGAACCTGGCAGCATCTGTCAACAACCCTTTTCCAATACCTGTGTGCGTCATTTTGTACGCGTAGAGGCTTCGCAAAGAGGGAAGACTTCGTTAGACGACAAGACACGTTGGATTGCTTCGTCTGATGAACCTGGCAGCATCTGTCAACAACCCTTTTCCAATACCTGTTTGCGTCCCTTTGTACGCGTAGAGGCTTCGCAAAGAGGGAAGAATTCGTTAGTCAGACGACAAGACACGTTAGATTTGCTCATCTGATGAGCCTGGCAGCATCTGTCAACAACCCTTTTCCAATACCTGTGTGCGTCATTTTGTACGCGTAGAGGCTTCGCAAAGAGGGAAGAATTCGCTAGACGACAAGACACGTTGGATTGCTCATCTGATGAACCTGGCAGCATCTGTCAACAACCCTTTTCCAATACCTGTGTGCGTCATTTTGTACGCGTGAGAGGCTTCGCAAAGAGGGAAGACTTCGTTAGACGACATGACACGTTGGATTGCTTCGTCTGATGAACCTGGCAGCATCTGTCACCAACCCTTTTCCAATACCTGTTTGCGTCCCTTTGTACGCGTAGAGGCTTCGCAAAGAGGGAAGAATTCGTTAGTCAGACGACAAGACACGTTAGATTTGCTCATCTGATGAGCCTGGCAGCATCTGTCAACAACCCTTTTCCAATACCTGTGTGCGTCATTTTGTACGCGTAGAGGCTTCGCAAAGAGGGAAGAATTCGTGAGACGACAAGACACGTTGGATTGCTTCATCTGATGAACCGGGCAGCATCTGTCAACAACCATTTTCCAATACCTGTGTGCGTCCCTTTGTACGCGAAGAGGCTTCGCAAAGAGGGAAGAATTCGTCAGTCAGACGACAAGACACGTTGGATTGCTTCGTCTGATGAACCTGGCAGCATCTGTCAACAACCCTTTTCCAATACCTGTGTGCGTCATTTTGTACGCGTAGAGGCTTCGCAAAGAGGGAAGACTTCGTTAGACGACAAGACACGTTGGATTGCTTCGTCTGATGAACCTGGCAGCATCTGTCAACAACCCTTTTCCAATACCTGTTTGCGTCCCTTTGTACGCGTAGAGGCTTCGCAAAGAGGGAAGAATTCGTTAGTCAGACGACAAGACACGTTAGATTTGCTCATCTGATGAGCCTGGCAGCATCTGTCAACAACCCTTTTCCAATACCTGTGTGCGTCATTTTGTACGCGTAGAGGCTTCGCAAAGAGGGAAGAATTCGTTAGACGACAAGACACGTCGGATTGCTTCGTCTGATGAACCTGGCAGCATCTGTCGACAACCCTTTTCCAATACCTGTGTGCGTCATTTTGTACGCGTAGAGGCTTCGCAAAGAGGGAAGACTTCGTTAGACGACAAGACACGTTGGATTGCTTCGTCTGATGAACCTGGCAGCATCTGTCAACAACCCTTTTCCAATACCTGTTTGCGTCCCTTTGTACGCGTAGAGGCTTCGCAAAGAGGGAAGAATTCGTTAGTCAGACGACAAGACACGTTAGATTTGCTCATCTGATGAGCCTGGCAGCATCTGTCAACAACCCTTTTCCAATACCTGTGTGCGTCATTTTGTACGCGTAGAGGCTTCGCAAAGAGGGAAGAATTCGTTAGACGACAAGACACGTCGGATTGCTTCGTCTGATGAACCTGGCAGCATCTGTCGACAACCCTTTTCCAATACCTGTGTGCGTCATTTTGTACGCGTAGAGGCTTCGCAAAGAGGGAAGAATTCGTTAGACGACAAGACACGTTGGATTGCTTCATCTGATGAACCTGGCAGCATGTGGCAACAACCCTTTTCCAATACCTGTTTGCGTCCCTTTGTACGCGTAGAGGCTTCGCAAAGAGGGAAGAAATCGTTAGTCAGACGACAAGACACGTTAGGTTTGCTCATCTGATGAGCCTGGCAGCATCTGTCAACAACCCTTTTCCAATACCTGTGTGCGTCCCTTTAGAGGCTTCGCAAAGAGGGAAGAATTCTTCAGTCAGACGACAAGACACGTTAGATTGCTCATCTGATGAGCCTGACAGCATCCGTCAACAACCCTTTTCCAATACCTGAGTGCGTTATTTTGTACGCGTAGAGGCTTCGCAAAGAGGGAAGAAGTCTTCGGTCACATGACAGTCCTCCGGGATTTTTCCGGATGTTTTTAGAGTATCCTGCAGGGTGCGAATCGGGCTTGTTTTGCGGCTATTTTTGCGGTTCCTGGGAAGGATTTACTCAAAAGAACGAAAAGGAATGACCACACCCTACCCAATCCCAAACACCTACCATTGTTATCCAACTGGGCCCAAAAGGCACCTTCCCCGCGTAGATTGCCACCGATTAATGAGCCGTCTGCAGACCCACTGTTAATCCATTTACTCTGAGACTTGCATGGCGTAATCCTTGAAACAAGCATATGGTACGATGCCAAACCCCCCCCCCCCCCCCCCCCTTTGCACTAATAAAACTTTTTTTGATGTCACCCCATACTGGCCCCGAACCCCCACCTGTGTGGCCCAAAACGGTTCCCAAACGGTTTTTGGCGGGCTGAGTCGAGGTAAAGGGGTCTCTGAAGGCCCACGAATAGGCCCAGGTGGGCCCAGGTAGGCCCCTGGAGCGCGAGGGGGAGAGTCCCCAAAATGGGGTCATTTTCGGGCCTCGCCACTACTCAAGCTAGTCAAACACTTTCTGGCCTCCAGCGGGAAACCCAGACTTCAAAACGACAAGATCGGCTGTGTTCCGCCGTAGATAGCCACCAGCGGGTCCTCTTGAAGCCGAAGAATGCTCTCGGGGGTCACAGTTAGCCCCATGTGCGCAGCGCCAGCAGTGGGCAGGCACACGCTTAGAATGTGCGGTGTGCAAGTGCGCCCTGCCTAGAATCCGGCTTCACCCGCTTTTGAGAACACAGTGCTTACCAGGAAAACGCAGAATATAAGGTGGAAAAATGCAAAAGAACCAAGAGGTGGAGATGGCGACTTCACTTTTTCTGACGCTTGCTTGGAGGGGCTGCATCTGAACTCCGTTCACTGGACTTGGATGTCTTTGGACGCGGTTTGGCCTGGGCTTTTGCTGATGGCTTCTCCTTGGGTGGATGTTTTCCCCGGGCCCTGTTTTTTATTTCCTGGTCTGCCATCTTGGCAAACATCTCTTTCTTCTTTGTCCTCTTTTTCTGCATCTTCTCGGCCACGGTCTCCTGTTCATCACTGGAAGCACTTGAGCCAATGTCGTCTGAACACCTTGAGCAGTCAGTATCTGACTCGCCCAGTGGCAGTTTGTCCGAAACCTTGGCAACAAACTTGAACTTTATGACGTGGACTCGCTTTTTGAGCAGAAAGCCATTGTCGCCAGAGTGCTCGTGTACCGATAAGGCACCTGTCAGGGGGTCTCGCTCGAAAGAAGAAATCATCATGAGGTTCGGTATGTCGAGCACCTCAAATTCAGCAACCTGGCTGCGAAGGCAAAGCTTGGGCGCCGTTGTGTTTCGGATCTGTTCGATGGCTTTTTTAACTTGCCCGAGGTTCAGAATGTCTGTGGACTTGGACACCATCTCCAGTTTCCTGCTGATGGCTCCGAAGTGCTGGTCCCGGTCATTCTTTCCGTGCCCTCCAACAAAAAAGTTGATGGACTGTGTGTCAGGATCTAGCAGGAGACGACTAACAGAAAGCACCGATCGGAAGTGCCGACCAGAGTCCATCCAAAAGATGACCTTGCGGTCCTGCGGGAGGCGGTTCTTGACCAATTCGTAAGCACGCACGAATACCATGGAGTCCTGATTATGCGTGCGAAGAAGCACATCCACATGGTGCCGCCTGACAACTACATCTTCGGTCCAGTGTAGGCCGAAACCGAGCAGTGAGAAGGCACCCTGGCTGTAAAAGAGCTTTCCGGGCTCCTGCTTCAACATGGGCAGCCTTCCCTTCTGCTTGAAGTCGACAGTGACTACCACAGTCCCGGCGGGTGGTGATGTGTAGTGCGCTCTGTAGGCGCTCCGTTGTCGTTCTGCACTGGTCGTGTGGTGTTGGACCTCCATGAGCTGGTGCAAGAAGCCGCTCATGCACTTTCTTACCCGTTCCGGGATCATCTTCTCATACAGGCAAGCGGTGAGGAACATCGGGTTGTTGGCGTTGTACCAATGCGCTGAGGTCAGGTGCTGGCGGTTCGCGTCAATGTATCGCCGCATCTGAGATTTGACGGTCTCCCCCGCATCGCAGATGTCACACACGTCAGTTCGTCGGGACAGATGCTGAAACTTCGGATTCCGCATGCGCCGGTACGTAGTGTACGACACCTCATCCTGCAGGTCGCTCTCGTCGTACACAAGACGGTACGGTACCAAGAGGTTGTGTGCCGTGACAGGCTCTTCTTCTTCTTCTTTTGAAAGCCTCTTCAGTACCCTTGATGTTGGCGTGGAGAATTGGTCATGCTCCTGAGATACCTTTTCACGCATCTCTGGTGTGACAACTGTGGGCCTCCCGCCAACGCCAATCTCGGCAGCCTTTCCCCGGTTCTTCCAGAGATTGTCACCCACGACCATTCCAACAGCCCTGTACCGGGCACGTGCCCAGTCCAAACCGCTCACGATGCGTCGCCGGCTCGCCTCGTCGTCAAGGCTGTTGAAGGCTTCTGAAAGCCTACCAGAAAGGCGCTTCCAGATGTCAACCTTCTCCTCCTCTGTCATTAGGGCGAGAAAGAAACCGATCAGGTCGTCACCAGAGACCTTTTCACAAAAGGTCCTGCTGGCTACGAGTCGTCTCTGCATGGACTGACCACGTCTTGTTTCCTCATGAAACGGCGATAACTTCTGCATTGCTCGTCACCGATGACTCCACGAACTCCAGACCCGTGATCTTTGGCATTTTCCCCTCTCTTAGTTTCCGTTTTCCTGGGTCAACCTGTATTCTTAATTAGTACTGCTGGTAAAGGCAGGGTGCACCTGCTGCACCCACTCTATTTACAATGTGTGCCTGCCCACTGCAGGCGCTGCAGGCGGGGTGGCCAAGTAGGGCTATCTGTGACCCCTGAGAACACTCTTCGGCTTCAAGAGGACCCGCTGGTGGCTATCTACAGCGGAACACAGCCGATCTTGTCGTTGTGTAGTCTGGGTTTCCCGCTGGAGGCCAGAAGGTGTTTGACTAGCTTGAGTAGTGGCGAGGCTTTGAAAATGACCCCATTTTGGGGGCACACCCCCTCGCACTGAGAGCCCGCTCCGGGGCCTACCTGGGCCCACCTGGGCCCATTCGTGGGCCTTCAGAGACCCCTTTACCTCGACTCAGCCCGTCAAAAACCGTTTGGGACCCGTTTTGGGCCACACAGATGGGGGTTCGGGGCCAGTATGGAGTGACGTCAAAAAATATTTTATTAGTGCAAAGGGGGGGGGTTTTGGCATCGTCTCATATGACTACTGGCAGGATCAACCAGGTTTCTTGTCACTCAAACCCGACTGGACCGAGGAAAATCTGACGAATCAGAGATTCCCCGATATCAGAGATTGTATCGTGTCAAGCCTAGATTGACCAAAGGTGATGAAAATGATAAGGCAAAAGTTTCTTGTTCTTCGCGTGTACAGGGTATAAACCTCGCTGGGGGGGTTTTCCTGTATTAGCACTTTTTCGTTGGCTGCTCTTTCATGTGCAACCTTTGTTCCGGAAATGTTCTCGTCAGTACAGATGTACCGACCGCTTACTACAAGAAACAGTCTAGAATCGCACCGCGCAAGCTAGTGCACAGCCATCCACACAACACACGCACGCAGGCTGCCAAAGCTCTGGGTTACCTCGGCGACATGCAATGACGGATTTGACGCAACGACGGCTCTTTCGGGCCACCGCGGGTTTCTGGTCATTTCAAAGGTCCTTTTAGGGTCTGATGGCTCCTGCCGGGGGGAGGTCCTTCTTTAGGCCCGATTCGTCTGACCATTGCAGCTAGGAATAGTCGCTTGAGCACCTCGGCCTTTTTCGCACAACTTGCATGTTCGCTTCTGAATCAAGGAGAAGGGAAGAGGAAGCTATTAAAACCAGCACTTTGCAAACGTACAACTTGCGGAAGGGATAGAAGGACTCGCCAGTTGGGGGATAGGAATCCACCGCAACGACGACGTCACCGGGGGCAAGGGAGGGCGGGTATGAGAATGTTGTGTAGACTTCACCCACCCAGGCCACCCACAAGTACCTGGGGTAGGTAGTGTGTGCGTATTGGGCCTCCATTGCTGGCGACTATTCCCACCGTAAACTGCAAGTGGACTGCGAGAGCCCAAAATAGGTGAGTTGGACCATTTCGTCCGGTCCACCTTATTTCCGTTTACGGTATTCGTGTGCACACGGTTCCACCTTGGCCCGCCAAGGTTGTACAACCTTGACTGACAGTTCTGCGAGCCTGAGCTCCGATGCAGGAAACCCCTCGGGGAGGCCAGGCGTCGGAAGAAAGCATCGGCTGACGCCTCCATTTTTTTTTTGTACCATTTCTTTTGTGTTGTGTCCAACAATTGCAATTTGCTGAGAACAAAAGCCGATTGATGGCAGCGCACTGTCCTCACTCCCGTTAGATGAAGAAAACAGGTTTGAAGGTCAAACCCTGATCGATAGTAGCGCACTGTCCTCGCTCTCGTTCGATGAAGAAAACAGGGTTGAAGGAAGTGCGAGTCCTGCGGGAAGTGGTGGTTTGCCCCTTCCTCATCTCATCCCCCCTTTCCAGGACTTCCCTTGCACTGCCCCGTCTATAGGGACGGCACCGCACCCTGGGAGCGATTTTCTTTTTTCCTTTTGTCCTTTTTGTGTACCAGGGAGAGCCTGCTACACGGGAGCCAAGCTTCACGTGTTCGGCGGTACTGCAGAGCCACGGGCCTACGGGTCAAGTGGCTACCGATTTCCCAAACTAAAGCATCAAGGCGTGGCGCACCTTGGGGCTTGGCGCTTGCGCTGAACACAAGCTCGTCGAGACGGTCAGCCGCAGGGCAGAGCGGACGGGGTTGTGGCACTGTGCTGCCTCCGACTCAAGCTTTGCAAGCTGTGGTTTGACCGTCACGTTCCTGGACCGGGAGCGACCTTCTTCTTGTTTCTTCTTCTTCTTTCTTTTGTCCTTTTCTTCGCCCGATATCCCACCCGCCAACGTCTTTTCCTATGTTTCAATGACGAGTCCTGTCGCATTGCCCCGCCCCAACCCCTGCGTGCACGGGGGGCCCAGGGCCACTTTCGTTGCGTCAGTGGTCCTGGCTGTGACGAGCTAGACTCACACCGCTGTCCTGTCTGCAGACACTCAGGCTCCGCGCTGATGATGGACCGCCTCATGTGTTCGTGGCTTAAAGGACCGCCTCACAAGTCAAACGGAGACTTCAAAAACCCGGCCGCTAATACACAACAAACAGTCTAGAAATACAGGGGCCCAATTTCTCTCACAACAAGGTGGACTGCTAGCTGGCGATTACGACGAGCATACTCACCTCAAGCGGTGTCCATGTAGCTCGTGGACACTACGAAAGTATACAACTCACGCAGATTACACGGTAGACACTACGAACATACATGTAACTGGTGGAAACTACGAAAGCATATTCACCTCAGGTTTCATACCCTACTTAGGGAGTCTGACACTCCCTTTTCCCCCATTTTCGCATTTCTTTTCAACACCTTCTCCGAAGCAGACTGTTTGCCGAGGAGCCAGTCTCTTACGGTTCCTTTCCTTACTTTTGGAGTCATGCCCTCCCTTCTTTTGTTTTTCTTACCAAGCATGAAATGTTGGAGGAAATGAGAAGCTCGTCGCCGCAAACCGTGGCGTTTTCACTGGCGTCCTGAATCCAGCTTTACGTAAAAAAACGATCAGGCACTGCGTTCAACGAAAAATTTCTCTTATTTTCTCTCCAGTCAGGTACCAGGGAAAGCCTGCTACACGGGAGCCAAGCTTCACGTGTTCGGCGGTACTGCAGAGCCACGGGCCTACGGGTCAAGTGGCTACCGATTTCCCAAACTAAAGCATCAAGGCTTGGCGCACCTTGGGGCTTGGCGCTTGCGCTGAACATAGGCTCGTCGAGACGTCAGCCACAGGGCAGAGCGGACGGGGTTGTGGCTCTGTGCTGCCTCCGACTCAAGCCTTGCAAGCTGTGGTTGACCGTCACGTTCCTGGACCCGGAGCGGCCTTTTTCTTTTTCTTCTTCTTCTTCTCTCCAGTCTTCTTTTCGAAGAAGACTTGCGATGCTAGCATCGATGATGCACGAGAGGCAGTGTTCTTCCTAAGCATGGCACTAGGATGTTATCCCCCGAAACCAGACTCACACCGCTGTCCTCTCGGCAGAGACTGACAGGGCCCCCTTTTCGATCTGCTCTTCTCACAACGTATTCATCTCCCCCTCACCTTTACCGACAGCGGGAACCTTCTTCCCGCGACGAATTTTTCCTGTGCTCTTGCATGCGTCCGTGGCCTCAAGGATCGATGCTTGCAATTATTCTCCTCGAATGAGGAATGCCAATCGGCATCGGCGGCTTGCTGCTTACCCGAGACGCGCACTACTTCTTAAGGGGACTGCGCGCGACTTATAGCGCGCGGAAGAGCGAGCCAATAGCAGGTCTGTGATGCTCCTAAATGTCCTAGGCTGCACGCGCACTACACTGACGCATTAAACGAGTTTGAGAGCCTTCCGGCTACCTATCTTGAAGAGGATGGGTTTGAACTTGCGTCGTGATGAGGATCGATGATTGCAATTATTCTCCTTGAATGAGGAATGCCTAGTAGGCGCAAGTCATCAGCGTGCACTGATTACGTCCCTGCCATTTGTACACACCGCCCGTCGTTGCTACCGATTGGCTGTGGGATAGAGCTTGGGAGAGGGAAGCTCGTTCTTGGCAACAAGTTCAGCGACCGATGCCCGAGGCCACCACAGAAAAACAAGACTCGACCCCTCGAGGGAATGTTATTGGTGTCGGTCACAACGCGGATAGTGCGTTGCTCAGGGTAGTCGAAGGCCTGACAATCGCACTAATGCAACAAATTCGGTGGGTGGTGACCCCTCCGAACAGCCTCCCTGACCCTGGCCCACGCCTGATGCCGCAACCCCTTAACCCGGGCGGCGGCGCTTTGGCATGAGCCAGGAACCTCAAGGGGAGCAGCGCGAGAGGCATCATCCACGCTTCAAAGGCCCACACACTAATGCGACAAATTTACAGCTATTGTGTCGGTCACAACGCGCGAACCGACGCAAACGCGAAGAACTGAGCAAGGGGTCATCTCCAACGATGGCTCCAGCCGGAAGGCCACAACGACACCCACTCGCCCCCCCCCCGCGGCGGCGCAACAAACGCGTTCCATCTGCTGTTACGTAGCCACGGAGTGTGCATAGTGCCTTGCTCAGGGTAGTCGAAGGCCTGACAATCACACTAATGCAACAAAATTTACACTCTTGGTGTCGGTCACAAACAGTCCCGGACAAGGCTAGCCATAACCCATAACGAAAGTATACACCAAATAACCAATCCGCACTCAGAAGGCCCTTTCTTGCTCTAAGAGAACCCATTTAACAACCGTCACACGGAAAAGGTCGCGTGGCAGAAACGATGAAGATAATTGTCACGGGGTTGGTGAAATGAAAGCGAGAACAATGGGGTAAGCCCTGATTATTAAACGAAGCTAGCGCACAAGGTTTGCCTGATTTCGCACCTACTTTCCGATACCCAAGTAGATGCTCTATTCAAACTCGGAGACCCTAAATCCCCGGAATCTCAACCGAAATTGGTCTCGGAAGCACGCAAACCGGTGAACATAATCAGGAGTCGAAGATTAGCGTCGAAACCTCCTGGCTTTTTTCACGCCGTAGCAGAACGACCACACCCTACCCAATCCCAAACACGTTAGGGGACACAAGGTTTCACAACGGAGTGACACATCACCCGAAACGAGCTGCACCCTCTCACTTTTCTCAACCCCCCTCCACGTCCAAGCCTCTACGGTATCTCTTGAGTTTGTGCTATCCACGATGTGGGGAGTCGGGAGAACCTAACACACATAGCCAAAAGCAGGACCGACCCCCCGTTCGTGGGGTATTCTATTTTCCCCCGACCGCACTTATTTTCTTGAAAATGTATGCTGATTACGGCAACCGGAGACTTTAAAATACCGACCTTCTAATACCACAAGTATTGCTAAAAACAACGCGGCTCTCGTCGGTCAACGGAGTCAAAAACCGATGTTTGGAATGAGTTTTTGCGGGGGGGTCTGTTCTGGCCAAATGTGGCTGAACCCTTTCGACTTCACCGTCTGGTAGGTCGGTAGGGAATTCTGCTTACTGGTCTGTCTGCGCCTTTTGTGTTCGCTGACGTAAAGTCTGCGGGATACTTCTTGGTGAAGATGACTGCCAGAAAGAACGAAGAGGAATCAAACCATTCGGGGTAAACCTATCGCTTACATTGCGTAGGGGCAACATGAAAATACCCGTCCAGGGGACTTACGGAAATAAGCTTGTCTGGACAAGGTCACAGGGGGAAGGGAGCGTGGGGTTTCTTCCCGTCCAACGACACCCCCCCCCAACCACCAGGCTCACACCGCAGTCCTGTCTGCAGACAGGTTCCGCGCTGATGATGGTCCGCCTTATGCGTCCGTGGCTTAAAGGACCGAAACACGGCGCAGACGGGACCAGTGCGGTGTTGAGCACATACCCATTCCAAGCACGTTCTTGCTTTCCCCCAACCACCTGGTTCTTGGGTGGCTTGACGACTGCGCTGCAGCATTCCCGCAGTGAGACTGTAAGTAGCCCACCTCAAATCCCACACCGGGCCACACGCACCCGCACGGTTTCCAACGACAGTTATGATATGAGTCGATGCCAAAAGGGGGGGGGGGGGGGTTTGGGCGGAAAAATCCCCGCATAGTTCACCAGGGTCTGACTGGTACTGAGGCCCCATACCCTTCCGAAAACATCATTCTGCGTTCAAATACGCCCTCAGAAGCCTCCGGAGAGCCTTCTATGATGTCCCAAATGCGATTTTGTGGGTTTTTAGGGGGTCCCCCCGCCTGCTGGCCGTAAACCGCCAAAGTAGACACATATGCAACCTGATGCTGGGTCGCTTCTCTGTGCAAGATCCCAGCCCAAACACACGTTTTCGGCGTTCTCTAGCACTCTCCAGGTGCCCCCCGCGACCGTTTCCTGAACAATCCTTCACTAAATCCGCGGTTAAATAACCTGGCCTCAGTGGTGCAAGCACCACGCGCTCTTCAAGCCCAAGAAACATTTCCCCCCCTTTTGGCATCGTACCACATGCACCCAGCATACGATACCTTTAGTAGTAAGCCCATTCGAACGATGGTCTCCCGGAGACCACCAACCCTGGATCCCCCCAAGCGGACTTTTCGCTATACCTACCCCCCCCCCCCCCCCCCCCCCCCCCCGTGTTTAAGATCGCGTTTTTCCGTGTTTAAGATCGCCCTCGAAAAAAACCGATCTTTTCCACGGGGGGGGACGATCTTAAACACGGGGGGGGACAAAAAACACCCCAAAATTTTTTTTTCCGCTGCGCGGGGCCCTGAACCCCCCCCACAGTAAAAACGCCCAAAAAAAAAAAAAAACTTTCCCGCTGCGCGGGACCCCACCCCACTCCCCCCGTGTATAAGATCGCCCTCATTTCTCAAAAAAACCGATCTTATACACGGGGGGGGAGGGCGCGATCTTAAACACGGGGGGTGGTAGGTACAAACCAAAATCTTGAAAGCTTCCCGAAAGCCTACCCCTCCCACCACCCCAACCCCCCTCGTTCCGCGCGCTTCTCTTCCAAGAGGACAACACCCCCCTCTCTTCCCGCAGTGACTGCAGTAAACGCTTTGGTAAGCGCGTTTGCTCCAAAAAAAAAAAAAAAAGGGTAAATGTTTGTAAACGGTGAACGTTTACGTTTTCTTCGTCCCAGCGTCCTGTGTTGGTCAGCATCCAGCACAGTGTTCTTCAGAACGAAAGCCTCATGCCGCCTTCTCGGCTTCCTTATACTGGGGTACAGCCACTGAGAGCCCCGGCCAATACTTGACCGGCAGAAAGAACGTGAGTGTCAACAACTCTGGTTGCTCCATGGTGCTGATTTCAATGCTTGAATAGTGGTCGAAAACATGCTTCCGAGTTCACAAACAGCTTTCAAAGCCTACGTCAAGCCAAGCGAGGCTGTGCATAGTCACAGGTCACCTTTGCAAGTAGGTACTGTCATAGTCCATGTAAACAACCTTAGATCATATTTATACAAGTAGGTGCATGTCTTAGTCGTAGGACAAGTACCTGTATGATGAGTACGTGGCTCAGGAGCTCCAGTCTTTTTGAACCGCATGGGAACCCAATTCTGCTGTTTGCTTTTGTGAAGAAAGACTGGGCGCCGTCCTTTGCTTTTTGCTTGAAACCCAACGTTTTACCAGCGTTTACTGCGACGTTTACTATCAGATTGAGTAAACGTAAAACGTTTATGAACGGGCAACGTTTTTACCGTTTTACGGCAATCACTACCGGACTCACCCCCGACCCCCCCTCCATTAGTCTCGCTCAATCCCGGCTGGATTCATGTCGGCTTGTCGTATTGTCGAATCGTTTTGTTTTCGCTCGCTTTCGCCTGTAATGGCTTTACTTTGCCGCTTTGACGACAGCGCGTGCCGAGGTCGCCCGGCGCACCCGTAGATCGTAGGGCCACTAACTGGGGTTCAAGACGGCGTCGGCAGGTGAACAGGTGTGTGGCACAGGGCCAAGTTTACACTTGGCGAAGTCTAAACCTGGTGCGAGTGTAGATGCGCCAGATGTAGCTTTTTGCCAAGGTTAAAGGGTGCCAGAGTGTAGATGCACGCAGGTGTAGATCGTAGTGCCTGCTGACTGTGGGTTCAAGACGGCGTCGGCAGGTGAACAGGTGAGTGGCACAGGGCCAAGTTTACACTTGGCGAAGTCTAAACCTGGTGCGAGTGTAGATGCGCCAGATGTAGCTTTTTGCCAAGGTTAAAGGGTGCCAGAGTGTAGATGCACGCAGGTGTAGATCGTAGTGCCCGCTGACTGTGGGCTCAAGACGGCGTCGGCAGGTGAACAGGTGTGTCGACGCAGGGCCAAGTTTACTTGGCGAAGTCTAAACCTGGTGCGAGTGTAGATGCGCCAGATGTAGCTTTTTGCCAAGGTTAAAGGGTGCCAGAGTGTAGATGCACGCAGGTGTAGATGGCCGGGTCCTTAGAGTACCGCGACCCCAGAAATACTTCCCCAGGCGGCATTTCTCGGCTCCTGGCCTATCCAGCTTCTTCTTTATCGCCGCCGCTCCTTCTTTCGGCCATGGATATGAAGCCTGCCAAAACGCTCGTCCAGATGCCGGTAGCAGAGTTTGCATAAATTCAAGCAGCCCTGATGCGTGGCCTTCTTCACGCACCGTCCTGCGACTCCGTGCTAAAAAGCAGAACCTTGCAAGCGGTTCGTCCGTTCGAGAGTCTTCGGCTTGGGACTGCTCGTCTGCGATGGGAAACATCCGGCGATACACAGAGCCTTTAGTGTTAGATATGCATCTGGTACGCTCCGACAATGAGAAATCCAGGTAGCCGACAGAGATGTTTCCATTCCCTGCAGTTGACTCATTCACTTTCTGTGTCTTGTTGGGATATGGCTTCCATGCCTCTTTTGTGGACTCTGGACAAACAAGGACAGGTGTATGACGCACCTTTTTCCTCGGCTCCTCCGAATGACACGTCGATCTCTGCCGTCGCTTTCGTCGCGTACCTCCCAGATACGCAGCAAAGCCCCTTCTTGTTGTCACCCAACCACATGGTGTAAAGATCACCGCGGAATCGTGAACAGCGGATTTCACTGGGTGTCAGCCGAATTTTTACAGCAGGGGGAGCAGGGCTTACGCCCCACGTGCGGAACGTGTGGATTTCCACACGTTAATTCTTTTTGGATTTTCTTCCCCCGCGTGTGGATCCACAGGTACCACATGTGGATTTTGATTTGTTGGTCCCCGCTGCCCCAGGGGAGTCTAGGCCCACTAGTGGTCAAGGCCGCACAGCCAGTGTCGCCAAGTCCAGTAGTACCTAGCGACGCTATTTTTTTTTTTTTTACCGAACATGAAATTTTGGAGGAAATGAGAAGCTCGTCGCCGCAAACCGTGGCGTTTTCACTTGCGTCCTGAATCCAGCTTTACGTAAAAAACGATCAGGCACTGCGTTCAACGAAAAATATATAAAACACCTAAATGTCTACCATGTTGTGGGGCACCCCGTCGAGACAGAGCAAGTTCTCGTATCCAAGCGAGCTCGCTGCAGCTTTCGAGCGGGTGACAGGGAGCAAACCCCTGAGAGGGGTGAAGCTGTTGACGGGCGAGGCGACCTCCTTCGTAAGGTCGCGGTTCTCACGCACGGAGGAGACCGCGGTGCGCCAGCTGCGCGCCGTGGTGGCCGGGGTTCTGGGCGTGGAGGCGGCTGCGGTGTCGAGCCTGATGGGCTCCCGGCTTCTGCTGTCTTTCTGGCAGCTGCACAAGAAGGCACCGGAAGTGGTGGCGGCAGAAATGGCGCGTCTCAACATCGACTATGACACGGACCTGGAGGAGACGAGCGAGGAAGACACGGAGGACATCGAGGACGAAACGCCGATAGCCGGCGGCGTTGAAGATGCACACAGAACGGCCTCAGCAGGCCGCGGCACCGGTTTACGGCCCCCTGGAGTCCCCCACGCCCGACCCGTTTCCCGATCGCGCTCACCCCCCATCACGCCCCCCCCGGTTGACAACGCCATCATCGCTCTCATCGAGCGGATGGAGAAAGACCGCAAGGCCGAGATGGCCGAGCTGCGGGCTGAGATAGCTCAGCTGAAGAAGGCACCGCCAGCGCCGCGCGCGACACCGGACGCAGCACAGTCGCGCGCCAACTCCCAGGCCTCGGAAAACGGGGACGCTCTTCCCTCGGTCCGCGGAGGGGAGAGCGATTACTCGGAAGGCGGAATCTCGGTCGACGCCCCCCGCGAGACGGTGCTGCTCGACCCCGCTTTCTGGGTCAACATGGACCGCACGGAAAAGGCGGTGCTCCTAATGGAGCTCCGCCTCCACTTTGTGGTCCCCCTCACGAAGGCCCCTCACGAATCGGGGTTCCTGCTCGGCCAACTGGCCGAGCTTCTCACAGGCGTGGGAACCAGCAGTCCGGAGCAGGACGAGTTCGCAGTCCGCCTCGCGCGAAACGTTATCGTCCGCCTTCTTGTGCTAAAGACGGGGTACGAGGTGTCATGGGACGGTGCGCAGGCGGTAAGCGACACGTTTTTCGGCGCTCCGAAGGTCCCCGACTACCTGAAAAAGTCGATGGACGTTGCCGACACGTTTCGGAAGAAGAAACCGAAGCCCGAAACGACAACCACCACCACCAGAGCGAACCAAGAGGGCAAAGGCCCATTTCGCCCCAGGGAAAAAGGCGCAAAGACCGGAAGCAAGACCGCCGCGAACAGCGGAAGGTGAACGGAAATGTCGTCTGCCCACCCTGCCCACCCTCGCACTTCCCTATCACAACCTTCTTGAAGGGGCTCGAGGCACCCGCAAAGTTGAAGCGCGGACGACCGGTGCTCGTCGAAGCGCCACCGTCAAAACAGGAGATGCGACGCGTCGAAGTTGCGGCGCGAAACCATCTGTCGCTTGCGCTCGCGAGCTCGACGTGGCGGTCCTTGGAGTCGACGCACCGACGTATGCTCCAGTTCAAGTGGAATTGGGAGTCCCGCTCGGAGCAGGAGATCGACGTCCCAACGGCTGTCGTTTTGTGGCTGACAAGGAAGATGCTGGGGGAGCCCGGGCGCGCTCCCATAGTGTGCTCGTCAGCGCTGCAGTATCTGCAGGACCTCAAGTCAGCCCAGCGCCGGGTTGGCGCGCCCATCAGCGACTCGCAGGTGGTGCGCGACTTCGAGAGGTCTCTACGGAGGCAGGGCGCTATGCGCCCGACGCGCCAGGCGGTCCCCGCTACGCACCAGGACATCCAGAGGGTGCTCAGGAAGGAGGCGGGCTCACAGGTTGGGCTTGCGATAGCTCTTGCATGGGCGGGGGCCGCGCGGGTGTCGGACGTTACTCGCCTGACGGTTGGGGACGTCTCCTGGGAGGACGGTTTCGTCGCTGTGAATTGGTCACAAACGAAGTCGGACCCTTTCCGTCTGGGTGTCACCACTGGTCTGGTGCTGTCGGAAGACTGGTCGGCCGAGCTTCGGCGGCATGTCGAGGGACGGCCTCCTGGGGAGCTGATCCTGTCCGTGTCATACGCGCAGGTGAAAGCGGCCCTGAAGCGGGCTCGGCCGGAGTTAACCGGCCACTCGATTCGCCGGGGGGCCCTGTTCCGCCTACTCCAGAAGGGGCTCCACTTGGAGGAGATACGACGAGTGTCGCGCCACAGCAGTCTGGATGCCTTGGTCCGGTATCTGCCAGCCGGGAAGCTGGCCGTGGCCCGCGAGACGGCGACTTCGTCGGGCCTCCTCGCCGTGAACGTCCTCCCGTGAAAAAGCCGATCCTCCCGCTCGCCCCGGCTTTTCCAAGAGTCCGGCGTCCCAAATACCATCACCTTTCTCCGTACGATCCCACGTCCCTTGAGACGGGGGGTCCTGACATCGCCTTTCCTTACAGCCAGGCGCTCTGCATCAGGACTACAGGCGGAAGTGTCTCGGTTCCCGCGGCGAAGGCGAGGGGGAAGCTGGCCCCGATCTCAACTTCTCGTCTTAACTTTGATGCGCTCGTTTGCCTGGACACAGAGGGCGTTCTAGTCGGCGTGCTGGACGTTATACGGTCTCGTGAGGCTTTTCTAGGGGCCATGCGCGATGGGGCGCGTCCCATCCTGGACGGAGACCCCGGGCTCCCGAGGGGGCTCTCTCGATTCATGCTGCGCCACCTTCCGACGTTGGAGTCGTACGGCGTGGTGCGGGCGCGTACAGACGCCTGTGTGGTCTTGCCAGCTTTTACAGTTGAGAAGAAGTCCGGGGGGCTTCGTCTGGTCGCGGATGGCCGGAAACTCAACGCACTGATGAAGAAGCCCCCGGCCATGCTTCTTCCCGGCATCGACGATGTTGTGAGCAGGTTCCTCGCGTCGAAGTTTGTAGCGCAGGCGGATGCTGTGAGCTGGTTCTACCAGTTCCCCCTCGAGGAGTCGGTCTCGCGTTTCTTTGGCATGAACCTGTCTGGCCCAAGGGGTCGATTTACGAAGGTTCAGCTCTCCGTGATGTGCATGGGCTGGAACTGGGCCCCCTGTATAGCCCAGCGGACAGCGCGTGTCCTGTTGCCGGAGTCCGAAGGTGTGTGCTGGGTCGACAACTTCTTTGTGATTGGCACCTCATACGAGGAAGCAGAGAGACGCTATCGGCGTTTTCAACACCGCTGCCAGCTGGTCGGCGCTGCCATGAATACTCATGACAGCATGTACGGACGCCCGCTCAGCCGTTTCGAGGCTCTCGGTCTCGAGTTCGATTTGGGGGTCGAGCCTTCTCGCTACCGATCGGCGCCGTCGTGGGTGAAAAAGTTCCTAGGGGGCGAAGCCCTCGCGCCGGTCATGGGCGGGAGTGCGACACCCCGGCAGGTTTTTACTGTGTTCGGCGGCGTGGTTTGGTTCTTGTTCTCGACCAGGCGACGACTCTGTTTTCTGCGTTCGGCGATGGCTTTTCTGCGCCGGGCGGCATCGCTTTTGGGGGAAGGCACGTGGTCGTGGGATGACACGTACGACGTCCCCTCCTCAGCCCTGTATGATCTGCGGTCGGTGCTCGCGGACCTGTCGAGAAACGAATGGGTAACAGAGGTCGACAGGGACCGGCGTCGTTTACTTGCTTGGTCCGACGCTTCGGACAGCGAGTGGGCAGTGGTTCTCGAGACTCGCCCGGAGCTCGCCTATCAGGGGGTTTTCTTGGACCCATCGGTCCATATATACCTGAAGGAGCTGCTGGCTGCGACGCAGGCGGTCTGGTTCGCATCTCTAGAGGCTCCGGGGTCTTTTCTCGTCCTGAAGGTTGATAACCAGGCAGCTGTATTCGCTCTGAAGAAGGGGCACAGCAAGAATTTTTGGGCAAACGAAGTCCTGTGCCTGTTTTTCAAGATCGTGGAATCTGCGGGCCTCATCATTGACGTTGTCTGGGTGCCCACAGACGTGCAGCGCGCGGACAAGTACACGCGAGGGTGTAAGGCTTTTCCCGGTTCCGGACTCCTCCTGAGAGATCGGAGTGGGGGGTTCCACGCCTCACCGGCCTTCGTCTCTTGGTTCCTGGGCACGTGCTGAAGTGCTTGTTTGTGGAAAAATTCAACAAACGCGGGTGCGTCTGTTTGTTTTGCCGCTGCGCGGACCTGTCGGGAAATGCGTTCAACGAAAACAACTCTCTCTTCACATCATCATCATCATCATTAGTTTTGTATCAGCCGCGGTTGTGCGAGTGACGAGCTCTTATTTTTTTTCGCACATAAGGGGAAAGGTTTTTTTCCCCTCGAACCTTACGCGCCCACATGTGGACCACACGTATTTTCTCTGAGACCGAAAACGGAGCGTACGCCCGGGGGGGGGGGGGCTAAATACAATTGTGCACAATTGTATTCCAAAGCACGCCAATCCCTGCCCCGGCAGAACTTGACATATAGTTGTCTCGGAATACAATTGTTTCTGTCGCCTTGTCACGCGGCCAAGACGGAGACAGTCCGGCCCTCCGGGACTCCGGGCAGCACGTAGCCAAGCTGCACGATTTAGCCGATTTCGTCTAAGTACCCAAGGGCGCCGACCAATGCGCCACCTACAAACGCTCCGCCGACGTGTACCACCTACACGACGGGCCGTTCTAAAATCACTCTACTTCTCCACTGATTTTGCGGAAGAATCTTCTACGGCCGACAGGCCGCAGCAGTGGATCTCGAGATAGTCGCGGACGCCACAGCACTGGGCGTCGCCCTTCGCCACCGCCGACCACTTCACGACAAACCACGTCCCTGCCGGGTCATCACGCTACTTAGTACGCTTGCGCAGTCTTCCAGGCTCGTAATAGCCTACAAAGCCGGGTAAAGGTTTCACAACAGTCACTGACAACTTGACAAAAGTGACCACCGGTCTCCAGTCTACCGGAGTCCAGACCTGTTGTGGAGGGTCCACGATTAGAAACCGCGTGCACAATCGACTGCACTGAAAACAACTGTATTCCAACACATTTCTATTCAGCTGGACGGACTCTGAAACCGGCCAAAAAAAAAAAAAAAAAAAGAGAGAGAGAGCGAAAAAGAAAATAAATAGCCGAAAGGGCCCCATCATCTAGGACCCAAGCAAACACTGGACGGGGGAGACCCTGCCTGAAGGAATCAACCACCCCCGGGTGGGCTAGTCTGACACAAGTTGTCAACCGGGAAAAAAAAAAAAAAAAAAAAAAAACGACCGCAAAAAACGACAATTGTATTCAAAGGACACAATTGTATTCCAAGACAACTGTATTTAGCCCCTCCCCCCCCTATTATAGCACGTTCTTGCAATCCCCCCCCCCCTATTATACAACGACCCCCCCCTTTATACAACGACCCCCCCTGTAACCATCCGACGGCTCGTCCACCACAAACCCAGCAGAGGTGACCAGCCCCACGAAAGTATCGCGGAACAGGTGCCTGTACCGTCTTTACTGCGGTTCGCCAAGTAATCGCACCGCCCACTGCACCCGTGCCACAGCAGACACCATGATTTGCTTTATTTGCTTATTATTCGCTCGAGCAAATAAAAGCAAATCAAAGCATAGATGGCCGTTATATAACGTTATATAACGTTATATAACGTTATTCCCGGAGTTATTTGTTACCCCCCCCCCTAAATCCAGAAAAACCGTTATTGACCGTTATAAAACCGTTATTTGCCATTTTTGGTCGAAAAATAACGTTATTTGACCGTTATAACGTTATATAACGTTATATAACGTTATAATAACGGTATAATAACGTTATATAACGTTATACTAACGTTATATAACGTTATATATATATAACGTTATATAACGTTATATAACGTTATATAACGGTTTTTTACCAGTCCATGGGAGGTCACACTGTCCTCCAGATTTTGGTCATTTTTGGCCATTTTTGCCACATTTTCCAGATTTTGGCCAATTTTGGTTATTTTTGCCAATTTTTCCAGATTTTGGTCAATGTTGACCAGTTTTGCCGTGTTTTCCAGATTTTGGCCCATTTTGGCCGTTTTTACCGATTTGGCCAGGATTGGCCATTTTGCCATGTTTTTCAAAAATTTGGCTATTTTTGCCGATTTTTCCAGGTTTTGGTCATTTTTGGCCAGTTTTGCCATGTTTTCCAGACTTTGCCCATTTTGGCCGTTTTTGCCGATTTTTCCAGGGTTTTGGTCATTTATGCCCTGCCCCTCACCAGAGCTATTCTTGTCTGAGTTTCTTAAACCCGCACAAGCTCGAACAGGCAGTCCGTGCGCGGAAAAAAAAAAAGGTCGAAAGACACCAATCTGTACGCCCATTCGGGATCGTCGGAAACACAAAAACACGTGTACCGCCCCACCCGCTTCGATTTCAGCCACACTAGTCTTTCCAAAGGGAATATCGACTATGCCTGCGAAAAGCTCCCCGAAGGTCCAGCCGAAGCCGAAGGCTCAACCTAAAGCTCAGCCGAAGACCCCAGGTACACAGCGCAAACGGCCTCGCGCCGAAAGTACGGATAGCAACAGCAGCAGCAGCAGCGCCTCGGTTGCAAAGGCGCGACGCGGAAGGAAGAAGGTGGCGGAAACGCTGCGCGTCGAGGCCTTGTCCCGCGACCTGGCATTGACTGGCCCCAGCGTTCTCCCTGTCACGAAACCACCAAGTAAGAGCCCGGAACAACGATTCATCGACCGGATCAAGAAAACCGACCCCGGGCTGGCTGGGTTCTACGGGAAGCGCCAGCTGTGACTGCTCGACTTTGCATGTCTCGTGCTCATCATGCACCCATATTTGGTACTGGGACCTTGTCTGACTGGCATAGTACGCAACGGTCTGCCGAGTGGACAAGCTTGGACAAGTTGGACTCCAGTGGCCGGATCATGCTGGTGACATCTGCTGCCTCACGAAGGACACTGCAAACGACCGTTACGGGCCACCGACTGAGGGACACACGCCGGAAACCCAAAACTGCAGACATCCACATCCCAAGAACAACATCGCACAGTGAAAGAGTCATGTGAATCCGGAAGGATCGCGTTTGTCGCGCTTGGGTGGAAGTCCGCAAGAAAATAAGTAAAAGAGAAAAAGCTCTGGGGAGGGGCTACACGGACCCCTGAGGACCGGTTACTACGAATTCTTTTCGGACCAGGGTTTGTTTCCGAACAGTTTTTGTGACCGGGATCCAAAAATCGGCAAAAGTCTGGAAAAATTGGCCAAAATCTGGAAAATCGGGAAATCTGGAAAAATCGGAAAAAATGGCCGAAATTGACTGATCTGGATAAATCGGCCAGAGTGGCCAAAATCTCAAAATTGTCCAAAATCTTGAAAAATCGGCAAAAATGGCCGAAATCTGGAAAAACCGGCAAAGATTGCCGAAATCTGGAAAAAATCGGCAAAATGGCCAAAACCTGAAAAAATCGGCAAAAGTCTGGAAAAATTGGCTAAGATTGACCAAAATCTGGCAAAAATGGCCAAAATCGGAAAAAATGGCCGAAATGGACCAAAATGAGGAAAAAATGACAAAAATCTGGAAACATGGCCAAAATCGGAAAAATTCTAAAAACCGTTATTTGCGTTATTTTTCCCGTTATTTTGCGTTTTCGACCGTTATATAACGTTATATAACGTTATATAACGTTATATAACGTTATATAACGTTATCACCGTTATAACGTTATATAACGTTATCAACCGGCCATCTATGATCAAAGGCAAATAAAAGCGAATAATAGACAAATAAATGCAAATCTAATTTGCTTTTTCTCAAAAAAGTTAATATGCCCAAAGTTTGCTTGTGCATACTATGTTAGAAAGGTTGCCGAATTCAATTAGGCCCCATTGTAATTGATTTCAGCTTTACACCCGTCACTACCCTTTTCTCGCAGGACCACTCCGAACTTGTCTTTCACAACTTCTCTTTGAAAGGAAGAAGCGATCCAGACACCTAGCGTTACAACAGTTTTCGGAAAGCCTTAAACCAGCGTCGAAAAACAAAGAAATCCGGCCTCACAGCCAAACAAAGCAAACACAAAGACTCTTTCACTCGTCTCAAAGAAGAAAACCCCCAGACAAGAAAGCAAAAACACCCATCCACACACACTCTCACACACACACACACACACACACACACACACACACACACACACACACACACACACACACACACACACACACACACACACACACACACACACACACACACACACACACACACACACACACACACACACACACACCACACACACACACACACACACACACACACACACACACACACACACACACACACACACACACACACACACACACACACACACACACACACACACACACACACACACACACACACACACACACACACACACACACACACACCACACACACACACACATACATTTCCACAACCACATACCATAAAAAAGAAGCAAAAAGACCCTTCTTGTTCACAAAAAAAACAGTAAAAAAAGAAAACCCGGTGTTTTCAAGCGAATTCTTACTCAAAAAAGCCGAAAAAAATAGAAAAGCACCCAACAAAACCACCAGCCCTTGCATCTCTTTGTCCAACAAAACAAAACCCTAAGCGGTTTCCTCCGTCAAAGAGAAAGAGAAAGAGTAAGAAAAAAAAAAAAAAAAAAAAAAAAAGAGCGAACTTTTAGCCCGCACTCTTTTTTTTCCACTCCGAACACACTCACTAAAAAAAGCCAAAAGAAAAAGGGAGTTTTTTCCTCCTTCTTTCTCTCGCTTATTTTTTTTAAAAAAAAAACAAGCTAAAAAAAAAAAAAAAAAAAAACAACACAATGTCTGGACCGAACGGATCGCTTCCGTCGAACTACCGCCCGACGAACTGCCCGAACCTGACGCCGCCGAAGCACTGCAAGGACAGCTTCAACATCTTCGTCGGGACGCTGCCCGTGGGCATCACGAAGGAGGAGTTGGAGATCCTGGTCACGCCGTTCGGAAAGGTGTGCGACACGTACCTGATGAAGGAGACGAAGAACCCCTGGAGGTGCGGCTTCGTGAGCTTCGAGCAGTACTCGAGCGCGGCCCACGCCATCTCGCACCTGAACGGTTTCACGATGCACGAGCGCTACCAGCCGCTGTGCGTGCGCTTCGCGAACCCGCCGCGGGAGACTGAAAAGTCAGGCAGCGGCACCGCGCCCGCCGCCGGCTACGCGTCGTCGGCTTCGTCCGAATCGGCGCCGAAGCTGGCCCTGGCAAGGGCGATCGCCGCTGCGGGCGTCCCGAACTTGCCGGAGGAGGACGGCCACACGGCGACGCCGCCATCGCCCTCGTCGCTGAGCTCGTCGCTGGGCCACGAAACGTCGCCGGGGCCCTCTCCGGCGTCCGGGCTCCGGTTCGTGCCGGCCCTGCACTCGTCTTCGTCGCTGCTGACCGAGTGCCCCACCCTTCCGTCCGTCCTGCAGCAGCACCACCACCGCCAGCAGCAGCAGCAGCAGCAGCCGAAGTCGCACTCCCTGCAGAGCAGCAGCAGCGCTGGAAGCCTCGCCGGCGCGCACACGTTCCT
Organism: Diplonema papillatum; assembly: GCA_030068145.1. Lineage (NCBI taxonomy): Eukaryota > Euglenozoa > Diplonemea > Diplonemida > Diplonemidae > Diplonema > Diplonema papillatum. The sequence continues at coordinate 5,642 of JAPJBO010001647.1, read as the reverse complement.
TCCCGCCGCCGTCCCGAACCTCGCCGCCGCCGCTTCCGGCTCGGCGCTCGTCTTCCCCACGGGCCCTGCGACCTCAGCGCTGACCTCCTTCAACGTCCAACTCGCCGAACTCATGAGCAAGCAGCAGCTCCGGATGGGAAAAGCCCGAGCAACAAAAGGACCCCCACGAAAGCACAAAAAAAAAAAAAAAAAAAAAGACACCACCCTCTACGGTCCCCCGGGAGTTCCGAAAAACAAAAAAAAAAAAAAAAAAAAAAGTCATCTGGAACCCCACCCCCCCCCCCCCCCCCCTTTCACTCTAAAAACGCTAAAAACCCTGGTCCAAACATTGTTTTGGTCCAAAATCTTGGGTAATACACGCACACACCCTACGGCGTATGCTCCAGTTTTTTTTTGGGGGGGGGGGGGGGGGCGACGTGGGAAACTATTAAAAAGCTCAAAAAAAAAGAGGTTAACCTGCCTAGCGCTACTCGCAGTTCCGTCTTTTCATTCTGAGCCCGGATTTGCACTGAATCACCTCCCTCCCCCCCCCGAGAACAGAAAACAAGACTCGGCATTCCGCGAAGAAGACTTGATGCTAGCATCAAAACACATGAGAGGCAAGTAGCGCCTGAACACGAAACTAAGATTTTCCCCCCCGGCGCGTGTCCTCAGAGAAAGAGAGAGAGAGACTGCCGATCCCTTGTCCCGAGAGTCGTGGATTCAGTTCGCCGGCTTCCCTTTTACCACGTTGTTCCTTGGGCGCGCTGAGCCTGACACACTCGCTGTCGTCGGGGGAAAAAAGGTCGAAAGGCACCAATCTGCACGCCCCCATGCGGGATCGTCGGAAACACACACCAAAAAAGAAGAAGAAATAAACTGCCATCGGGATGGGCCAGTCTTGACACTTGCTGTCGTTGGGGGCGGGGAGGGAGAAATAAGAAAGTGCTGGCCGAGCCTTGTCGGCAGTGCTCCCGCTAACGGAAAAGTGCGAGGAATTCCTCAAAAAAAAAAAAAAAAAAGAGGCTGGAAAAAAGAGGGTGAGGAATTCCTCATGAGGAAATCCCCCCCTTTTTCCCGTTGTTCCGTTCGCCCGGCCCCCCCCCCCCTTTGGAAGACTCGGGTGGCCCCCTGCAAACAGAAGGTAATAGCCCGCACCAAACGCGAGAGCCAGCGGGGGAGGGGAAAAAAAAAGAAAGCCCAACCCAGGTTTTTGGGTTTCCTCAGTAAAAGTGAAGTTAGCGGGAGCACTGGGTGCGTGACTTAAAAAGACCCAGACATTACCAAGAAGACAGACAGTCACCTACTGCGGCACCATACTGAGGAGGGCCTACCGTGAGTAAGGTACGTGGACAATGGCCGAAACCACCAATGACCAACAACGAAGGTACCCACCGATCCTCTTACCTCGTGTAACCACCACTCTTACGACTCTCAGAGCACAAAGGATATCTTCCCAGAACGACGAAGGTCACCCGGAGACTTTAAAACCCCGGAGTTTCAAGCGAACTTTCACTCTAAAAAAAAAAAAAAAAAAAACGTGAAGTCGTGTTTCCAGAAGGAGGGGGGGGAGAAACAAAACCAACGTTAGTTATGAGGTGGGTGGGGGAAGACTCAAGACCACATTCTTAGCGAATGTGGGGTGTCGGTCTTATATTAGTCACAACTTCGGCTAGCCGAAGTGAAAGTGTGCGTACGAATACGTCTGCACCAGGTGACCATCCCCATCACTACAGTTGCCCGGCAGCCGGAGACTCAAAAATACCGGATCTTTACCAGGAGATTAGCTTCTATATCCACATTTGGACTGTCAGTCCAAATATGGAAGAGCCGGCGGGGACAGGGCTTACGCTCCGTTTTCGGTCTCAGAGAAAATACGTGTGGTCCACATGTGGACGCTCAAGGTTATAGGGGAAAAAGTCCTTTCCCCCTATGTGCGGCGGGCAAAAAAAAAATAGTGCCACTACTAACTTGGCGACTCGTGGATGTGCGGCCTCGGCGTCTTGTGGGCCTAGACACACTGCATGTGAACCAACCTGAGGCAAGCACATGTGGAGGAAAAAATAAATCAAAATCCACATGTGGTACCTGTGGATCCACACGTGGGGGAAAGAAAATCCAAAAAAATTAACGTGTGGAAATCCACACGTTCCACACGTGGAGCGTAAGCCCTGGGCGGGGAAAAGAAAAAAGATGGCGCTGCACCATCACCCAGGCCCCAGGCAAAGGTGGCCAATGTGCAATCCGAGGCGCTCAGGGCCCAGCATTGTCGTGAAGATACATCGCGTCGTGCTGTGTTGAGCCCATTCCTGAGTGAGGACGCAAAAAAAGCCGTCAGCGGTCCAAATTTGGAAAATGTGCCGGAGACGAAGCTAATGCCCTGTCTTTACACCGCAAAAAAAAAAAAAAAAGAGAACGACATTTTTAAGGCACGCCCCCCCTTCCTCGAAGAAGACTTGATGCTGGCATCAACCATGCATGAGAGGCAGTGCCCTGCCTAAACATTAAACTAAGATTTTCCCCCCTGAGGAAATAAACGAGTTGTTTGGTATTCCCCCTCCCAAAAAAAAAAAAAAGTCCGGCTTGTGGTCGTGCGTCATGCATTTCCCCCCTCAGTTACCAAAAAAAAAAAAAAAAAAAAAAAAAAAAAAATTCGAACGACCTCCGGCTGGAGTAGAACTCCCGCCTAAAGAGAAACACACACAGAGTTGGAAAAAAAAAAAAAAAAAAAAAAAGCACCGAACCTTCAAACCACAATAAACGCTGAAAACCCCTGGCACAAGGATGAATAGCATCTCAGGGAAGGTGCGGGGGGCTGCAAAACTACAAAAGAAAGAGGGCGATGGGGTGGTGTTAGAAGCCATGAAGAGTGATGGCATAAGAATTGCGGCAAATTGGGAGCAGAGGATCAAAGCAACGATTCGTGCTGGGAACCGAGAAAAAAGCGAAGGAGGTTGCGGTTCGGATGAACTGCTTGGTTGATTGAGTGTGACATCAATAGCACTTACCGGGTGCCTCGAAGCACTCTCTCGCATCCATTTCATCACGACCCCCCCCGTGTGACCATTGTTACCATTTCTTCCGCCAATGCGACGAAGCACGTCCTCTGCTGATGACATCCGTCCTCAGTAAAGGGGACGGCCCCCCTCTCTCTTTTCTTCTTTTCCTTCTTCATTCTTCTTCGAAACCCCTGTTTTTTTCTGCTGGAAAACTGGTTGATACCCCCCTCCTCCACCCCCTCTTGGATAGACAGATGTACAAAACAAAATTTTAAGAGGCCGCGCAAGGACAGATTGCCAAACGAAAGCTCTGACCACCAAACTAAAACACACTACGCAAACTCAGCGCGGTCCCAAAACTGAAGCTTTTCACCCTCTTGGGCTGAAAAAAAAAAAAAAAAAAGAAAAAAAAGAAACTTTCTTGTGTTTGTCGGCAGCACGAACATCCTTTTTCACCACGTTGGGGGGGTCCCCCCCGGGGGTGTGGAGACTCGGATTTCCCGCCTCCAGGGGTGGGATGCTGCCCAAAACGCCAAACTACGGGGTTTTCACCGTCTCCGTCTTCTGCAGAAGTCGAACGAGCGCGTGGCCGCCTAGCACCACACCACCCCGCAAAACGCCTTATGCGGGCATCTTTTTTTACTTCGCCAAAAAAAAAAAAAAAAAAAGAGAAAAAAAAATGCTCGCAAGACATTAGACTGACGCACATCGTCGAAACTTGCTGCACCCACAACAAGCGAACTTGCACTTTAAAAAAGAAAAAAAGAAGAAGAAGAAGAAAACGGCCACAAAATGCTGCAACCACAAATCGAACACCTCCTACCACCACAGTCAGCCCGGAGACTCTAAAAAAATGCCGGTTCCACTTACCCACGACACGAAGCAGTCAAGGAAAAAACGAAGAAAGAAGAATCCCCCCCCCCCCCCCCCCCCCCCCAAGCAACCTCCGGAGTGGTACCAAATAACCTACAACCACACGGAGAAAAAAAGCAATGAAAAAAAGTAAACAAAAACCCCCCACTCCCTGGGAGGATGCGCCCTTCGGACAGACGCGACCACGCTTGTTGTGGAGATAACAAGTGACACCACATGTTGCGTTGACAGCTTCAACTTATTATTGATCATCATGTGATCACATGTGTTGTGTCTTTTCCACGTGTTGTGCGGCGTGTTTTACTTGTCGTGGGAACAACAAGTGATATCCTATGCTCACGTTGACAACGTGCATGCTAATCCATGTGGTTCATGTACTTAAAAGAACTCAATGCTCACGTTGACAACGTGTGGTCGCCTGAGATTTTACCTGTACCTGCTCCCCCCTCGTAGTGTCGCCTACCTAAAGGCACCTTTTCCTAAAAGGCGACACTAACACGGGAAGCCGTTGGTGAGGATGAGACATTCTTCATGCAAATACAGGGAACCCTATTGAGAACCGTCTTCCCGTGTTTGTGTCGCCTCGCGTTTTCAGGCAAAAAGGCGACACTAACAACGGCTAAACGGAGGCAACACTAACACGGGGGGGGGTAGGTATTTATTATTATCGCAAGTTGTGTCTTTTTCACATGTTGTGCCGCAAGGTATGCAACCTGCGAAGCCTCTACAACAAGCTGGCGTGCTGTCAGGGAGGGAGGGGAGAGAAAATAGACGGAAAATCCAATTAGTCTGCAACCAACAACGTGCCAATACGACGCCGCCCATCCACAATGGGGCGGGTTCAACGTACGGCAAATTCTGCCTGCGTGCGGAAAAAAAAGCCTTCTCGAAAAAAAAAAAAAAAAAAAAAAAAAAAAAAAAAAACACGGATCGACGGTAACACAAAAAATACGCACTAGCAGCATGTGACAATTCCAAACAAAAGCCAAGCCCGCTCCCTCCCACAAATTTACCCGGGGGGGGGGAAGCGGGGGAAGGCAGGGATTATCCTGCATCAGTGCTCCCGCTAACGAAAAAATGCGAGGAATTCCTCAAAAAAAAGAGGCTGAAAAAAGGGGGTGAGGAATTCCTCATTGGAATTCCTCACCTTTTTCCCGTTGGTACCGGGGCAGGCATTCCTGGGGGGAAGGCGACAAAAAAATGAAAAGGAAAGAAGAAACCTGCTTCAAGCATTCAAAGTATACCCCCAGCAACACAATATAATGATCGCATTTATCAACAAAAAAAAAAAAAGCAAGTCGAGTTATTTTTCTTTTCAGTGTGTGAGGAAACCGAACTGTTCAAGTAGGACGTTCTGATCATCACTTGCCATTTTGCCACCTGAAACCACGTCCAGGATTTGGGATCAGGGTAGCGCGGCCAAGGAAAACTCAGGGTTCCCTTTCTTCTACTCTGGGGACAATGATGTGGTGAGGGGGCAGGGTAGTTTTCGGGTCGAAAAAACAATAACCCGCTCGCCGCCCGATGGTCGACGCTGATCACGACGTATTCGGTCTAAGAAGCCCGGCACCGAAATAGCCGATATGAGAAATGTGGACACTATCGAGAGCTTTGGTTTTATCTTTGCGAGCGGGACACCTAGAGGGCGAACGAGGCGGGACTACGAATTCTTCTTTTCTTATAGAGACGGCGCGAGACAAAAAAAAAAAAAAAAAGAAAAAAAAGACGTTAACCCAAACAACTTCCGCCGGTAGAGAAATCTTGCCTAAAGGAATCAACTGCCTTCGGGTG
>JAPJBO010001646.1:0-34402 GCA_030068145.1 Diplonema papillatum | reverse complement strand
AGCTCCACTTCCCAATTCCCTTTGGTTTTGGGATTGTCCTTCTGTGGTTTCGCTGCTGCCTCATCACAACCTTTTGTACTGATCCTCTTCACTGATTGCGCCAGTTGCAAAGGCGCGTTCTTCACAGTTATCTCACAGCCGTTCAGCCATTGTGCTCCGGCATGAAGGTCTCTCAAGGTGATGCGGTCTTTGCCACACACGCGTGACCTGATGCAGCGTACCGATGCAGCGAACCGCTCGAACGCTTCAGCCCCTTCGTAATATGGCCTCCACTGCTCCAGAATACCACCTCCTCTTCCGCGCAAAATTAACATCAACAGAGCTGACACCTCCAGTTCGAACTCCTGCGTATCACCATCTCGAGCAATTTTGACGAGTCCGACACGTGTCAGATGGTCAACAGAAATGTCACCAAGGACATCTTCCAGAGAAAACTTTCCGTTACCTGTCAGGATACGCTGAAGAAGGGGTTCCGTCAACGTCTTCTTGATGTCCGAAAGAGCATATTTATTTAACATGGACTTTGCTGCCGAGCTGAACAGATCTTCCAATGTGGTTACTGACTGGTTTTCCACAAGAAACTCCAGTGTCCGTGGGTGCGCGCCGAAAAGGTGTACAAGTGACTCTGCGTGTTTCAGTGCGAGAGTGTTTTGTATTTCTGGGGGGAGCTTTGTTATTGCAGGCGGTGAGATCAGCAGCTTGTTGACATTCGGGGAATCCGCCACAGTCTTCCTCATGAGTATGGAGGTGATTGACGAGCAGGCTGCGAACACCCGCGGTCTCTGAAGTATGGCATCGGATAGAACACAAAACACCTGCCGCAAGTAACTGCTCTGATAAAATGTATTCAAATTCTGGGAATTCGTTGGGATTTCGTCCATGTTGTGTGCACCGTCTACCAACACCATGACAAATGCCCCGCGTGCAACTTCCTGTGCGGCAGCAATGACGGTGTTGAGAGTGAAAGTCCAGTGGTACTTGTTAGCATAGGTCTTCAAATCATCACATGCATCCCTAGGACAAGGCCCGTCAGTCACTTTATCCATCAGAATGAACATGATGCGATCCAGTATCTCTTTGTGCACCTGTTCATTTCGATCGTTACTAGCTCGCAATGTACCGACCGCCATGCCGTTCTCGAAGTTGCAGTAAAGAGTGTAACAGGTTTCGTTGCCTAGCGCGATGGACTTCATTTCATCTAACAAGCGCGACTTGCCATCACCCATGCCTGATACAACTGCCACAACACTCCTGCTCTGCTTGTCTCTTTTCGATGCTACACAAGCTTTTATCTCCTCGTCAAGCAATGCACGTACGGTATCAGCCCCTTGGTATTCCTTGAAAGACGTGCTTCCGTCAAACTTATATTCCTGAGAAGACTTCAGTGCTCTAAGTAGGATTGGCTTCACGTCGGCAATTGTTACTGCTAACGGCTGCTTCATAACGCTCTGTTTGTGTGCAAAGTAAATGTACACCACTAGAAACAACAAAATAACAACAAAGTTGTGTCACGCTGTGCATCACCAGTGCCGACTTTGCACCCCCAACACACACATGTTGCGCAAGGATGATGCTAGAAACTTACAACCCGGCACAAACCCGGAAGAACTCAAGGGGGGTCCAATTTTTTATTTTGCACCACTCCTTCAGGTTATGGCAGGTGACCGCTGCATTCAAGCTAAACCGACTGCACCAGCGTCCTGTCGAGTCAAAATCAGCACCCATGAATAAGTATGGCGGCACTGAAAGTGTAGGTTCACTGCAGCGCTGAATGCACCGCACACCTCTGACAGACAGGAACCACTAGTTTCCAATGCCTCCAGAGTGCAAGCCCGGTTGTGCTTTGTGCTTGACGCAACGGCGCAGGAATACCTGGACAACAACGACCATCAGCCACCAATTACCACAAACTCTCCTGTTACTACGGGAACCGAGGGGCCTAGTAGGGTGGTAGGACCGCGTAGATTCCGAACTTTGCATTACCTGTGTCCTCACCAATCTTCGTGACGAGAGCAACGGTGACGTGAGCAACTCCGGGGCTCATACAAACAGTGTTCTTCGCCGGTCGGAACTTCGCAAGTACAAGCCCCCCCCTTTTGAAAGGGAGAAGGTCTCTTAGCATGCGTTTCTTTACATGAGGGACCTGCACCTCCTCGTGGTGTCCCTCGGAAACGTGCTCAACGCGCGGCCGACGCAGGCAGTCTTTGATATTGTTTCCCGAATTGGTTGGTCAACAATGACCGTGTGTTTGGTTGATTGGAAAAGTTCGTCTTCCGGAAACCGTCAAAGCATGCGAGTTTGCGAGTCATTCAAGAGGTTCTGACAGACCTATGGGTACTCATTTTCTTGGATCTTTGACTGATCCATCCAAAGAAGGCCTCACAGGAATTCAAAGCTGAGACAAACGACGTTCTTTCGAGGGTCGGAACTTCGGGGAACAAGCCCCCCCGAATTCGACATCAGGAGAAGGTCGCATATTGCCGTTTTTGACGTTCCTTGAACAAGATTGCCCTTAAAGACCAGGAAGTGAAGAAGACTGGCCTCCAGAGGCCCAGGGGTTCCCGATGAGTGGTTCTGCGGGTCTCGTGTGGAAACAATCAGGGTATGCGAATTTGCGAGTCATTGAAGAGGTTGTGAGAGAGCTATGGGTACCCGTTTTCTTGCATTTCGGACCGATGCATCCAAAGAAACCCCCACAGGAATTCGAAGCTCATGCGAACAGTGTTATTTCGATGGTCAGAACTTCGGAAGTACATGCCCCCTTTTTGAAAGCGAGAAGGTCTCATATCTCGTGTTTCCTTACATGGGGGACAAGAATCTGACCTGCACCTCCTCGTGGTGTCCCTCGGAAACGTGCTGAACGCGCGGCCGACGCAGGCAGTCTTTGATTATGTTTCCTCAATTGGTTGGTCAACAATGACTGTTTGTTTGGTTGATGGGAAAAGCTCAGCTTGGGGGCCTGCGTGGAAACGGTCAAAGCTAAGATGCAAATTTGCGAGTCATTGAAGGGGTTCTGCCGTTTTCTCGAATTCTTGACCGATTCATCGAAAGAAGGAGGATGCTTTCAACGGAGCTGTCAAGCTGTTGATAGGTTGAGCTCTGCTGTAGCTCATTGCGCACAAGTTCCTTGTACTTCTCTTTGCAGATGAAGCCGAAGTCGTGAGAGGTTTTGTCTACAGGGAGAATGACAAGATGTTCCTGGAGCTTTTTCAGCGCTCGTAGGGCGTCTCGGAGGTGGGGTTCGTCGGTGTGCGCGTTGAGTGTTCCAAGGACGGCGTCGAACTCCTGAGTCAACGTTGCAGCGAAGTGTGATTTCTCGTTCTCGCTACACTTCCCGAAGTTCAAGTCTACGAACTCTTCGACGTCATGTCGCATCGAGTCGTAGAGCGACATCGGGCTGCTTGCGACCCGATACTTTCGTCCCTTGCGGAAAAGGGACAGAAGTGCTTCGTCTGTCTTCAGGTCCGTTGCGAGTCCCAAAGTGTGTCCGTCATAGTTACTGGACACGTTGTGTTGCTGGCAAGGGCAGACCGACTCTGTTCTCACTGGTTGACTTGTCTCGTAGCTGACTTCCGTGACGTTGCAGACGAGAGTTGCCAGGGGTGGCTTGAGATGGTTGCTCACCATGAGGTTGTCGAGGACGGCTGGGTTGGGACATGCATCACGAACCCGCGTTCGGGAAAGGACGCCGGCGATTGCTGTGCGGTCTTGTGCAGGGTGTTGGTGGGTCAGTTTGAAGTAACTGACCCAAAAACGGCGGGGAGGTGCTGCCTTTTTGTCGGTCCGGTTCCGTATGCGCTGGCCGAGGAGTCGTTCGAGTGTCCTCACCTTTTCTGTTACGCTCTCGCCTTGAACGAAGGTTCTCATCCAGGTGCGAAGGCGTAAGGCACGGTTGGGGTGCCAGGCGGACACGTCGTATGCGCCCAGTTGGTCAAGGGGAAGCTGGATGAGGTGGTCCAGTTGCTTCCGTAGTCCCGAACAGAAGCCTGGTGAGGTATCGATCCGGAGCTCCCCATCTGGCATGCGGTGCCAGACGTTGCCATCGTTGCGTCGTTTGCGAAGGCGTTGTGGCGGGCGTTGCCGTTTCTTCTTTTTTTGTGGTTTGCGGCCAACCTTCTCCCCCTGACGCCTATTCGTCATGTTCAAGGGTGGGTTCAGCCACTTTATCCAGAAGTCCTCGATCGGAAGCGCTACCCGCGGGAAGTCTGCTGGTTGCGTGTAGAGCCGCTCCGGGACGTTCTGGACAGGGCAAGCGTAAAGCTTGCGGCCTCGTTTGCGAAGTTGTTGCGAAACACGGTTGCTCTTGGAGTTTCGGTTCTCCCAGTGCTTGGTGTTCCGCATTTCGGCGGTCTTCGACGTCTGTCCAACGTAGAGGACCGTGCCTCCTTCGTTCAGAAGCGCGTAAATCACTCCTGTTCCGTTGTCGTCGATGTTCTTCGCGTCAACCCCGCATTTCGTCCGGCCGTCCGTTACCTTCTTGCCGTACCGCTTCCAGAACAACTGGATTGCGTTCCGTCTTCGTTCCGAATGGTCGTCGTCGTTGTACGGATGGTTCCGTGTGTGGGTAAAGGCGGCAAGGAAGCGGGTGTCAGATTTGGGCCGTTTTGTTTTTTGCCGATCTTTTTTGTGTTTCTCTTTTTTGTGGGCGCGGTTTTTGTTTTTGGTTTTATCTTCATTTTTGTTTTCATTGTTGTTTTTTTGTTTTTTAGCTTCAGAGTCATGTGGTCGTTGGTGTTCCGATTTTTTGTGGCGGCTTTTTTGTAATGCTCTGATGTCTTCTTTTTTTGGGCTCTTTTGTTCGCGCTCTTTTTAGAAGAGTGAAAAAAAAAAAATTCGTCGGTTCGTGTGACCTGGGTGCTGTTCGGCAGCCGGGTACCTTTGTTTGGGGCTGCTTGGGGTCTGGAAAGACGTTTCTTGCAGCGGTTCTCTTCCTTTCCTTCCGTCCGTTTTGTTGGAAAACGTCCAACAAGTTCAGGCCCTTCTCGGGAGTGGCTTTGTCGGAAAATAAGACATTCGTCATCTGTCCGAATCGGAATTCCGACGATCGTCTTCTCGTTCGTTCCACCAAGTTCGTCATCAAAGTAGTTAGCCTTCATGTTTTCGGACTCGGTGGTGGTTGACGACACACTCTGCCGTGGTAAACTATGCTTCTTAGGCACTTTAATAGGGGGTTTCGTGACGGTAAGGGGGTTTTTAATTTGGGTCTACCAACGTGTCAAGCTGACAGGTCCAAATGCGGTCCTGCGGTTTTCTTTTGTGGTCACACGGCAAGGGGCCATCGTGTGGTTGCAACATCCATTTGTTCGGTAGGGTTTCGGGTTTGTTGTTGCCCGGGGCTCTGGTATCCCTGGCTTCGCATCACTAGGTGTGGATGACACCTGCGTCGTTCTGTGTACCCTGGGGTTGTGGGTGAGTGGAGGGTGTGGGGCTTTTTTTAGCTTGGGGGAATCGGTAGAGCTGGGCTGGTTGCTTCCATCGTCACTTGTAACTGGCTGCCCCAACGGAAGCCAATGGCGAGAGTTCGGCACACGGTCAGCTCATGACGTTTCCATTCCAAGCTGGGTGGGGAGAAGTGGGTTGCAGGAAGGTAGCTAACCTTCCTCTCTGGCGCGGGGTCGTGGGGCGGGGTTTAAATAAAACTTTTACTTTGCTGGGGACCGGTGTGTTCGGCGCTCGGAAGCGTTGCTCGGGCCGGCCACAGGCCCAACAAAGATGCGGGGTTTGCTTCCGCGTATCAGTCACCGTTGCTGCAGAGAAGCGTTGGGACGTCACATTCTGCATCCGATAGGTGGGACAGGGGAAAGGCTGGGTGTGTAGCTTTCCGATTGACCACCCGGAAGACTGTTCTTGTTGGGTTTGAAGGAGGGAAGAGAATGACTGGCAGTCGACCTTTTCCCGCGGAGACAACGCGGTCCTTTCCATAACTCGCCTTATTTTGTGAGTTCGGTGGTGGGGTGTCTGTCAGCCCGGTGTGGAACATAAGATCTGGGCCTCTGGGCCAAGGGCCAAGCAGGGGTTTTAGGTTTTTTTTGAGTGGTCACCAGATTCTCTAAGGTGAATTGGTCAAAACCCCCTGGGAAATTGGGGCGAAAAAACTTTTACGAATGGGGTGGTCATGGTCATCGGGTCGACGGGGAGAATCACAAATTGTCACGGGTCAACTTTTGGAATCCCAAAAAATCAATCCAAATCACAAAAAATCAAGAAGAATCGTCGTCTTGTTGCGTTAGTGGGGAGTCATTTGCAAGCAAATGAGTACCACACTATGCCAGCTTTGCGCTACGTGACTCCAGAAGGGTCACTTTTTCCGCGCTTTCGGCGCGGCGCAACTCTAGTCGGTTGCAACTGTTGTTGGCAGTTGCTCACGATCTCATAATCCGAAAAGGAATCGGAGTCTTCGCTTTCTCGCTTGCGCCGATAGGCACGCCGCGATGCGGAGGACGCGAGTAGCCGGGAAGAGCCGGCGGGAGGGCGCGATCGTTGTGTGACCCGTGGAGGGTCGGAACCAGAATCAGTAAAAGGGCCCGAGTCAGGGCCTGCCATCGAAGAGGGCCGGGCGGGGCCGGGTGGGCGCGGTGTGTTCGGGCCGGCGAGGCCAGTGCCGTCGTCGCCGAGATCGGCGCGTCGTCGTCGTCGTGCGCGCAGCGCGGCTGCGGGAGAGGCCGTGGGGGTGCATGGCGCGGGTCGCTTCCTGCCTGCTGGCGGGGGGGCGCGCTTCGGGGGCGACTTCGTCGTCCGCCTCCTCCGGCCACGGCTGGTAGGTGTTCCAGGTGGGGACGGCGCGCGCCGCTTCCGGCCTGTGAGGCCGTCGCTCTCGCCTAGGCTGCGACCGCCACCGCCGCCGCCGCCGCGATCCCCGCCGCGTCCGCTGCCGCGACCGCCGCCGCGTGCGCGGCCGCGACCAGTGCCGCGGCCGCCGCCACCGTCTCCGTCACTGTCGTCTCCGCCGCCTCGGCCGCCGCGGCCGCGGCCACGGCCGCGGCAGCGGCCGCCACGACCACCGCCACCCCCGTCGCCACTGCTGCTGTCGCGGCCAGCACCACCCCTGTGATGCCCCCGTCCGCAGCACGCGTCAGCGTTCGGGCAGGTCCCGCATCGCGTCAGCCGATGCGCCCGGCAGCACTGAATGCGCAGGCCGTCGTCCGGTTGGTGGTGCACCTGGCAGCACTGGTCCACTACAAGGCTGTAGTTTCTCCGCATGCCCGAGCACATTGCGCACTTCTGCTTCGCGCACGCGTGACAGACGGACTGTGAGCGGAGCAGGGGGTCTGCCTGCGACTCCGGGACGAGCACCGGGAGGCGTGGTCGTTGCGGCATTGGTGTGGGCTCGGCCCAGCGCGCCGAACGCTGCGCTCGCCTCGTCGCGTCATAGAGCGGGAACACGTCCCCGCCCCAGTTCTTCCCGTCCCCGAGCGCCGCACGCGGGAAGTTCATCTCCAAGACTTCGAACGTCTCCTCCCCCCCAGCGAAATGTGGCCGCGGTGTCAGACCACCCCACAGCATCGGCGCCCCCAGCGTCCTCATCGAGCCCACCCGGTCTTTCCGTTCGGCCGGAAGCGGCGACGGCAGCTGCAGTTCCCGACACAGGCGGCACAGCGTCGCTAGCATCGTCCAAAGGGTTTTCCCCCTTCGGTTGGCGGCGAGGTTCGGGGGGCCCAGGATGTCGTGCCCGGTGAAGACCTCGAAGTCGACGGCCAACTCGATGTTCGACACTTCGCCAGTGTCCGTCCACTGCAATGCCGACAGCCAGCCCTTCATCGCCCGCATCGTCCGTCCCCCATACGGCCACTTCGGCGGCTCATCCGGTAGGCGCCCGAAGTCAAACAGGTGTCGGACCGCCGGCCGCGACGTTGCCGCCCTCCAGGGGTGGATCGGCTGTACCGCTGCCAGACGGCCACGTTCTGACTCTTCGCGCGCCACGTACACCGACGCCATGAAATGGTGCAAGGCCGCCGCGTCGACCGGCGCGCCTTCCACGATTACCCCGTGCACGCGCGTACAAGACGGCCACCGCGCACGGTCCGCCCGCATGAGCTCAGCAAAGCAGGGGCGGCGGCGAATCTCGTCGTACGCAGGGCACTCCCACCACAAGTGATCCGCCGTGTCGTGGGCGTGGCGGTCACAGTCCCTGCAACACCGGTCCGGCGGCGGGCGCCGCTCACCCGTGGAGGAGCCTCCGTCTTCGCCAGCCTGCTCGTCGAAGCTACCGGACGCATCTGATGCGGTCGACGTCGTCGACGACGCCGTCGTTGACGCGGGAGAGCTCGCCGAACCTTCCGATCCCGCCGCCTCTTCCCCCGCACGCGCATTCCGCCCCCACCGAGCCGCAAGGAAAACACCCCCGGACAGGATGACGGTCAGCGCGCGCCTCACACCGCCGTCGGCCGCCGTCAGACGCAGCCCGTTCGTGCGCCCGCAGTCTACCCCGGCCTGCACTCCGTCGTACGAAGGCCGCTGTCGCGCAAGCTGCATCCACACCTTCCGCCGCAGCTGCGCTCGGACGACGTGGTGCCTCTCGCCTCGCTGCATGCCGAGAAGCCGACGACCCCCCAGCGCCGCAGAACAGAGATCCCCGCCCTCGAAGCCAATGCCCGCGACCGACAGCCCATCCGCAATGGCGATCCCTACCGGCCCCAGGCGCGCCTTCGGCAAAAACGTTTCGTGCCGCTCGTACAACCTCACGATGTTCCGCATGCGCGCACACACGCGTGGCAGCCTCTCGCAGGTGTCGAATAACGCGCACAGAATCCTGTACGGCCGAGCGATCATCGGATCCAGACGGTGACCCTTCGCCAAGATCGATAGCACCGCCGTCACGTTCCTCGACGGGTGCTTGCTCCCAAAAGCGCCCCTCACGATCCGCGTCCGGAGTCCCTTCAGGCGCGTCTGCGTGTACGTCTCGTAGGAGCACCCGGTAAGGACACTGCTGAGCACGTTCGAACGAAGAAACGATAGGGACCAACACACACACACACACACACACACACACACACACACACACACACACACACACACACACACACACACACACACACACACACACACACACACACACACACACACACACACACACACACACATGTTTCGAAATGGGTGATGCTAGAAAGATAAAACCCAAATTCGTGCGTTTGAACCCCTGTTTTTGACAGTAACTGCCATGTAATGGACTGGTATGTAACACGAGTTCTCTACCATGATTCCATGTCACCTGCATGTTATGACATAACATCTTCATACTATCTTTTGGCGAGTCTTTCTTCCTGGACGCTCCGAAACTGAGGAATCCAGGTCTTCGACAGAGATGTTTCCACCCCCTTCGCAGATCTCTGTCCACCTGGTCCCATCGCAGAAAGAGAGATGCGTTGATCTTAGCTCTGTGACCGGGATAATTCAGGAACACGAGGCAGGTGCAGGAGACTCTTTTTCGCAGCTGGAGACAGAGTCGACGAACGCGCTTTCACACGCCAAGAAAGAGCGCGATGTCATGGGAGTGTGCTGTATGTAGACTTCTGCCCTCTACTTCCACGACTACCATCCGGCAACTACGGCATTCTGGTCCCGGATGGCTGGTTTGCGGGTTTGCAGTTTTGTGAGCATTGGAAGAATGCTACTGGAGACCGCGTTGTTGACAAATGTGCAGGTGTTCCAGCCGGTCATCAATTCGTGCCGAACAAAAGGCGCTTCTGTGCCCGCCTCTGCCACACCCACCGCAGTTTTACATCTTCATCGCACCACCTTGGCCTACTCCAAGCCCACGACGGTAGACGAGTTCAGTGTTATTTCATACCTGGGGGGGTGCTTCGGCCGTGGTTAACAGAAAGGTCAGTTGCTTCTGGACTTCCGTCAGCTGTCCCTGGACTTCCGTCAGCTGTCTCTGGACTGACAGCTTTGAATCCGTCAGCGTCTGCAATATTGCCGCTACTTCCTCGGCGGAAGGAGTACGCGTCGAGAAGTATTCGAGAGTATCGCCCAGATCTACAGATTGGAAACTTTTCTCCCGCTGCCAGCGTCTAAGGAGCGAGATGTGCGCGTTCAACATCTCCTTCTCGTCGGTCAACTTCTCCTCTTTGTCGCTCAACATCTTCTTCTCGGCGATCTTCTCCTCTTTCGCTTTCTCCGATGCCAACGTCTCCTCACTCCCTTCGTTCGCGGGTCGCATCACTGCATCTTCATCCTGTGTGGAAGTGTTGAACATGGGCGAAAATCACGGTAGTATGTCAATTTCCTGAAGATACCATGGTAAACAACCTGGCAGTGAAAACAAGAATACCTTGACCCCAGGAACTGCTGCAGTTCCATCACTACTTCCTGACTGCGGTGGCGGTGACGTCCACTTCCTACCCTTCTTCTTCGGCGGCATTTCCCGGTCCTTTTCTCCTTCACCCTGGTGGGTGTTTGTATGCGTGTTAGAATTCAAGCATGGGTAACCCTGTTGCGGAGGCGGTTGGCTTCCTCACGTCACTGCTGGCACTCTCCCTTCTTGCCCGTAATAACCACGCGCTGTCCGGAACTGTAGCTTCGTATGACTATGCCGTTGCGTTGCACGTGCAACGCAACGTCGCCGCTGTACACTATAGTCTCTCTGCCTAGTGTGGCTATCAGCCCAATGTCTTCATCTTCTGTCGGTTCATGTTTCGAGACTGGAGGTCCTATGAACATGCAATGCGAGCAGCCTCTATTCGAGCCAACCCCACTTTTCTTGCAACAATTATGAAAGTGTAGTGATTTTGGACTAGATAATAGCGAGGAGCCAATTCATAGAACCCTGCAACATGGCTGCAAAAGGGAAAGAGGAAAAAAGAACTGAATCATGAATCCGGACTGGGGACTTTTTTTTGTTTTGTGGAACAAAAGCCAGGGGACTTTAAAAACCCGGTGTCCCGGTGTCAGACACCGGGAAAACCTGGTGTGTCAAAATGCGTGGGGTTGATCAATTTTTACTGAGATCGTGCTTTCCCAGTCTGGAATGGAGCAGTGGGCCGGCGTCCCATACCAAACCTTGGGTGCATGCAGGACAACAACTAAGTGTCGTGAATTCGATATGAACACAACCGCTACTTGTGGCATGGCACAGGCACAACGAGCGCTGCGCACAATAAGCAGGTCACCCCACCTGCCTCCAGGGGGTGACCCTTACGCGAGCCCCCTTAAAAATTACTGTTCTTCCCAAAAACACCTCGAAATCTCAACAGTTCCCTAGTAAAATTTACAAGTGCACTTGTAAAATTTACAAGTGCACTTGCACGCATACATATTGATCCACATCAAAGACGCTTCGTCCGTTCAGCACTCTTCCTGCTGCCTCGTCCGCTTTTTCATGTTTACGAAACCTCACAAATTTCTGACTATTATGGTCGAGCCCGAGTGTTACATTGATGGGCTGTGTGGAACTCCTCACTTCGCCATTGTAGAGTGTGTTTCACTGTTGTGAATTTGGCACGACACCACTCACAGTGCGTCTCTCTTGCCTCCGTTTCTTCTCATTTTGTAGACGCTTTTCCTCGGCAGCTGTCAACTAGCTCAACAAAAGTCTCAGGGTACAGTTCCAGTTGAGTGCGCGCTCCTCTCATCCTTTTTCAACGGCGCGGCTGTATATCAGGGGAGATGATTCCCATCAAGGCTCCCAACAACCCTGCCCAACTCAGTCCGAGGGGTAGTGCACATCGACCAAACCTCCCCAGTTTTCGATCTCGCAATTTTTCACGCAAAACCCCCTATAAATCACTGTTTTGGACTGAAAAACACCTGAATTCACTTGTAATTTTTACTAGTGCACTAGTAAAATTTACAAGTGCACTAGTAAAATTTACTAGTGCACTTGTAAATTTTACTAGTAAAAGTGTAAATTTTACTAGTAAAAATTTTTACTAGTAAATTTACTAGTAAAAGGGTCATTTTACAAGTTTACTACTGCACCGTGTAGCCTGTATGGGGGGGGGGGGGGGGGGGGGGTCAGGTCAGATTCTGCCAACGACTCCGCAATCTGGCCGCTTAGGGCCACCCCTGGGGGGGGAGGGGGGTCCCTTGCAAAGTCGTTGGGGGCTCTCAGGGTAGTGTCAGCACTGTCCCCCCCCCCCCCAGTGCTGATGCTAAGGCCCCTAAACTCGGCATCGTTGTCAGCCGGACGGCAACGAGGGTCCTGCTGCCTGAGTGCTAGCATCGGCTGAAAAGTATCGTAGTGGTGGGCCAGAAACTGCCAAACCAGGCCGGTCCGCTGCCCTTCGCTTGTCACGGGTGTTTCGCCCTCCGTTTGCCTTCGCGGCCTCTGCCTCAAGAGCAGGCCTAGCACTGAAGCCAGCAACGTCCATTGGGCCCAGGCGGTCTTGAGGCCTGCACGAAGAAAGTGCAGCTTTCCAGGATAGTTAACCCTGTCCCCGCGTGAAGCGTTTCAAGAAAACCCTTCCTTCAAAAAGAGACGACTGCATCATCCGGGGCCTGTGGACATGGTCAACAGGATCGTCAATGTGTCACCACTTCAGATCTCTGCATCCGGGTTGCGGAATGTTCAGCTGCCGTTGACGAGCCCGGCCTGAGCAAAGTCTGACCTGGGCTGATGCCAACCCGCATATAGAGCGTGTGCCACCGCCACACAATAAGGGCACTACCTGCGGGGAAGGCGCTGACGATCGCATTTCCGCCACAGGGTCCTTTCTACGAAAGAAGACGGGCTACGAAACAGCAGTGAACCTGTCCACTCCTATTTTTCTTCCTGGAAGTGCATCGAGCTAGTCTATCCGTGCAGGCACCTAGTGACTAATGCAGACCATCACTACAGTATATTCTCGCATTCTAACCCCAACAACTATAGTCCATCAGCTGGGGGTGGACCGGCTCAAGCAGTCTCCTAATGCAATACGAGGCAGCCGACGGAGAATTCTGCGCTACTATAGACTGCCAGCGACCGAATTCCAGCGACGCAACCAAAGCCACTTTGCCGCAGCGAAAAGAAGGGAACCCAACGGAAGGAACATGTGTGGAAACAGGCGCTAGGTTGGACAAGGTGTGAGAGGGAGGAAACAGGGGCTGCGGGGGGGCTCGGGGCGTGGAGTGATGCCTTGCGGGGGGGGGGGGGGGGGTATCGGTCACCCCAGCGCGCATGAGGTTGTGCCTAACACTTGAATGGCAGGCGCATCCTTAGGGCTGGAGTGATGTCTTGCAGGCGGAGATCGGTCACCCCAGCACGCGTGAGGTTGTGCCTAACACTTTGAGCGGTAGGCACATCCTTAGGGCTGGAGTGATGTTTTGCGGGGGGAGATCGGTCACCCCAGCACGCGTGAGGTTGTGCCTAACACTTTGAGCGGTAGGCACATCCTTAGGGCTGGAGTGATGTCTTGCGGGCGGAGATCGGTCACCCCAGCACGCGTGAGGTTGTGCCTAACACTTTGAGCGGTAGGCACATCCTTAGGGCTGGAGTGGTGCCTTGCGGGGGGAGATAGGCCACCCCGGCACGCATGAGGTTGTGCCTAACACATGAGCGTAGTGCCTAATACTTCACTTTCAACCCTCTTTTTCCAAGTTCTTTTTGCATCTTTCCATCATTGTACTTGTTCGCCATCAGCCTCCGGGAGATATTGAGCCTTGTACAGGGATACCTGCCATTTCGGCCCTGAAGGTCGCTGAACCGACAGATCCCTTTGTTGTGTGTGCTGCCAGTGGTGGTATTGCCCATTCACGATGAACACCTCTGTGGCATGCTTTGGAGCATACAGCACGTTTCCCTCCGTCTTGAAGAGGGAAAAGTTTTGCGTTGTTCTTTTTTTTTGTAGCAACTTCGCAACCGGCCGCCTCGCAGGATAATTTCGCTTTTTTTTGGAACAATCAGGTGCCTATTCCAATAAAAAGGGGGAAGGAGAAAAGAAAAAAAGCAGAGAGCGTGTGCGCGCGATCCACTTGATATGGGGGTTCGCATTTTACTGCGATGCATTCACTTGACACACAAACAGAGCGGTGCGCAGCAGGATGCAAAACAAGTCTATTTCGACGTGTGGAAAGGAATACCAAATAATGGATTGGGTTCCTTGACGCACACTGTCCTCCCATTGAAGGCTGTGGTGGATCAGGTGAATGCTCTCGGAGGAGGCTTGCTGTGGCTAGAGGCTTCCATGAGGTCGGGGAAGACTACGCTGGCACAGATTATTAAACAGGTGCTAAAGTTCGAATACTTTATCGTCTGCGAAGGGGGCTTCTGGGAATTAGCAGTGGACCCGTCTCTGGAAAACTTCAAATCTGAGGGAAACATCGTCATTGACGAGGCGCAATTGTTGCATCCGACCGCGATGCGCAAGTTGCGGTCTTACGCTAACAACCACGCGGTGCTCCTCTTTGGCGTGTCGTGCACGCAGATCACGTATTGCTCTGAAAAAGCGTGCTCACAGTTAGCAGAGCGGGCGTTCTCCTGCAAGGCCTGTGGAAGGCATCAGTGCTGCCATGACCAGCAGGAGGAGGGAGAGGTGTGCAGGAATCCAGTTTTCATTTCAACGTATTCTGCAGGCTTCGACAAAAGTAGCATTCTCCCCGATTCCACCCTCGATGCCACGGAGGAGGAACTGACGAAGTGGCTCAGTTTGTCGAGGAACGATCCCCGTTCTCCTGTATTTGTGAGCGACGAGGAAGTCAACAAAGTGTCAAAGTGGCAGCAACACCCCAATAATCAACGACAATAAAATGAAGCAGTAGGCACACCGCGTTCGTTCCCAACACCCCGACCCGACCAAAGCAACCGCCAAACCCCAAGAAGTACTAATCTCACGGCAACAGCCCAAACAACTTCCCCTAGAACCTCGTGTGACAAGAATCCTTCAGCCCTCGAAACCCCCCGTGGATCTTCCATACCATAAGCAGAAGAAAGTTGGACCGGAAATATGTTGGACCGAAAATATATTGGACCGGACAAAGGTTGGACCGCGGACGACCAAAACAATTGGACCATTTTGTCCGGTCCAACATATTTCCGCCCAGGCACGTATCCACTTAGGCGGGGTTGGGTCGATGGGCATGAGGTAAAAAATGTCCCGTGACAAATGGGTAGTCAGGCGCGAGAGATGCGTTGGGTTTCTTCTTGAGCGTACCAAGATCGTCGTTTATTGGCGGCTCATACTTTTTCCTTCACTGTCAGCCACACAACCTCGAGCCATCTCGTTTGCACTCTGCATTTTTGCGTTTGCACTCTACCAAAGCAATGGGACAGACGGTGGACGCATCTTGGTCCACCCTCGGCACTGACCAACCGCAACCGGTCGCGATCAAACATCCTTCCGCGCAAGGAAGATCTTGTGATTCCACCACAGGGCCATGGCGACCAATGACCATGGGTGCTTCGTTGCGAGTTGCTGGAGGGAACTCAGCGGGTTACGCAGCGCCGCGCAGTGTTCGGGAACTCCACCCATGCGCGACTACGGAGTGGAGCGAGTGCTGGCCAGCCGCAAAACTGCACCAAGTACACAGAACCCCCCGAAAAAAAGTGGCCGGACAAAAGTTGGACCACCAGAGCCCAAAATAGGTGAGTTGGACCATTTTGTCCGGTCCAACTTATTTCCGTTTATCGGTATTTGCCCTTCAGAGTTGACCGCACTGTTGCCCACGACTCAGTCCAAAAAATGGATGCCAAGCCTGTCCGGCACAAGACGCACGCAGGCAGAGATATTCGTAACCTCCTGGGCCAAAAGCAAGATACCAGAGCGTCTTTTGCCGTGCAACTCTATTTCTGGTACCAGGACGTACCTGTGCACGACTCTGCTCTGAGAGGACACGAACGCCTCCTCCTTCGCGCTCCGTCTCTTCCGATGTTATTGTCCCGTGTTCCGCATCGAGCCACAGGGGGGTCGTGTTCGAGTGTTCACGTTTGCCTTGGAGTGGGGGAAATCTGGATTGACGCGGTCTGCCTACGCGCGGGGCTCTCAAGCACTGGGTTGTCACTTTGCTCTGCTCTCCCAGCCCCATTTTGACGAGTTAGGTGAAAAAGAAGCCGGTGCTTCTGAATGTGTGCTTCACTTGCCACAGTTTCTTCTTGTTTCACCCCAAAACACCTGCCAAAACACCTGAAATCACTTGTAAATTTTACAAGTGCACTTGTAAAATTTACTAGTGGCACTTGTAAACCATTTTCACTTGTAAAACCACTAGTAAATTTACTAGTGAAAGCCTTTACTACTGCACCGTGTACACACCGTGTACAAACGCCCAAAGATCGGCAGCAAACGGCGAAACCTCGATGGAAGCTACAACAACAACAAACGCTCAATGACCGGCGCCAAAACGCTTCATCATGCCCAAAGGACGAAGCCAGAATAACAGCAAATGGGAAAGGAGCTGCGGTAGAACGACTACGAATGCCCAGAGAGCGGTGGCAGATGACAGCGATCGCTGATAATAGAATGCCGATTGGATGACCACGAATGCCTAAGAAGTGGCGCCAGATTGACAGCGAACGGCCACAGATCGGCGTTCGATAGACTGACCAAAGAACGGTGTTTGAATGACATCAAACGCCCGTAAGCAAAAT
The DNA here is from genome assembly GCA_030068145.1 of Diplonema papillatum. NCBI lineage: Eukaryota > Euglenozoa > Diplonemea > Diplonemida > Diplonemidae > Diplonema > Diplonema papillatum. The sequence goes on along the minus strand of JAPJBO010001646.1, from coordinate 17,901 downwards.
CCTAAAAACGCTTGATGCACGGTAGATGGCCCGATAACAGCACCAGCATGACAATATATAGCGACGCTAGAATGAGCACAATGCGACCAATGAGCGGCGCTAGAATGACTACCAAAGTTCAAATAACGGCGCTAGACTGGCTGCCAACGGTCGAAGAATAATGCTAGAACTAGAACAACCGTCGCTGGCCAAAGAATGGAATTGGAATGACTACCAATTCTCTTCAACAGCGGCGGCAGACTGACAGTGAATGGCCAAAGGGCGGTGCTCTCGTGGCCAATGAACGGCGCTTGAAGGACAGCAAATGGCCACAGAACGGCGTCAGCATGACTGCCAATGGGCAGAGAGCAGCGATAGAACGACTGCAATGGGCAGAGAGCAGCGATAGAACGACTGCAAATGACCGGAGACAGTGCCAAGAATACCAGCCAATGACCAACGAGCGGCGCCAGCGATCGCCCAAAGGATGAAAGCAAATGACCAACGCGCGGCGCAGGGACGACTACCAATGTTCAAAGAACGGAGCTAGACTGAGTGCCAATGGTCAAAGAATGGCGCAGAACGACTGCAAATGGCCAGAGAACGGCGCAAGAAAGACTACAAGAGCGGCGCTGAATTACTGCAAATGTTCATAGATTGGTTGCCAACGAATGAACAGTTTCGTTTGCCCAAACAGGAAGTCAGAAAACAAAGCTGTCGAAGATTTGTGCTTGATCATCAGTCAAAGACAGGTCTTCGGTGACAGAATACAATTGGAGAAACAACAACAATGTGTCAGGAACAGGCAACTATCCATCTCCTGGGTGGGGGCTTGCAATTTTGTGATCTCTACAGGGAGATATTTTGTGTGTGTCTCTTGATTGGATGCATCGGTCAAGAATTCATCCAAAGAAAATGAATATCTTTCTTAGAACCTCTTCAACGGCACGCAGCTTCACGTACCTTGCTAAAGAAACACGATAGGCGACCTTCCCCCGACTTCAGAAATGGGGGCTTGTCCTCCGACTTTCCGACTCTCGAAATCCCTTTCGTATTCTGAGCTTCTGTTACAGTTTATTTCGATGCATCGGTCAAAGGCTCACTAAAATGAGTACCCACAGCTTTTTCAGAACCTCTTCAAGTAACCGCAAATTCGCATACCTTGATTCTTTCCGCACAAGACGGCCACATCCACCAATTGAGAACCCCAGGCCCTCTGAAGCCCCGTTTCCTGCACTTATGAAAAGGCAGTAGGAGACCTTCTCCTGATGTCGAAATGGGGGTCTTGTTCTCCCGAAGTTCGGACCCTCTTAACAACGTCGTTCGTCTCAGCTTCGGGTTCCTGTCAGGGTTTCTTTGAATGCATCGGTCAAAATCTTACCAAAATGAGTACCGTACATCTCCCAGAACCTCTACAATGACTCGTAAATTAACATACCTTGATTGCTTCCCTGCGAAATCCTAAAGACGTCGTCGGACACCATCTTGTGCAATTTTCTTGTTCGTTACTTCTTGGTTGGTTCTTCTTCCTCCTGTTCGGTGTTCTCTTTCGAGTCGCACTCCATCACAGGGGGGTGTGGGGGGGGCACGCAATCCCGCCGCCAGGCGGGATTGCGTGTGCGGGTTTGCGGGTTTGCGGGGAGACGATACCGCCGGCTTCGCTCAGGGCGTCCAGCAGCTTTTGATGCGGATGCGACGGCCGGCGAATACTGCGAGACGGCGTGCTGGAGAGGGTCGAGGAGGGTCGGCAGCTTGCACCGGGGAGAGCGCAGCGCGGCGCCGGCGACGCCGTCGCCGTCGGAACACAGCCGCAGGCAGCCCGCAGTGCTGCAGCAGCCCGCAGTGCTGCAGACCGTACCCGCAGCCCGCAGTGCTGCAGACCGTACCCGCAGCCCGCAGAGCTGCAAGACCGCAAAGGGAAGGGGGGTGGCCCCCTGCACATCACAGGACCGACACAGGCGTGTCTCCCCAGCACCACCCTACTCGACAAAATCGTTATGTCTTCCTTCTTGGTTTAGCAATGCTGCTTCTGGTGTTCCCTTCTTTGACTGGATGACATGGTTTGAACATCTAGCGCGGAAATAAAATGACTCGGAAAAAAGTACGAAAAACCCCGGTCCGAGTCGGTCTGAGCCAGACCGAAAATAATAAGCATTTATTCGGCAAGATAATTTCCGTTTATTTTGTCGAGGTGTCGGTTTTAGTCCCGAGGGAGGCCCGAGGGGGGGTTTGCAACCCCGAGCCACGAGCGGAGGCACCTTGGCGTTCTTCAGAATTCACATCACCACAGGGAGAAAAAAAATTTTGCGAGGGGTCTCCCCTACAGATTTCTGCCTACGACCTTATTTTGCGCCGCCAGCTATTTTCAGTCGGAAAAATAAACGAATTTATTTCGCCGCCAGCTATTTTCAGTCGGAAAAATAAACGAATTTATTTCCCTAGGGACAATAAATTTCATTTATTTGTTTCGACTGAAAATAGCTGGCGGCGCAAAATAAATTCCGAGATCGGAAAAAAATAAATTCGTTTATTTGTCCGGCCTGTGTAAACACAACGGAATCCTGTCAAAAAATAAACGAAATTTATCGTCACGCTCCTCCAGCCATTTCCACCAGAGGGAATTTATTTTTCCCAATAAAAACAAAATTTTAAAAAATTCGATTTAAGTGGCCCCTGCAGTACTGTACCTGTACTGTACAGTACTGCAGTCACGTGGCGTGTCACTGCTATTCGAAGCTTGTCACCCACCATCTGCCGGCGGCCGTCGTCGCCGACCGGCGCACGGCTGCGCGGCAACTGAGGGTCGCCAGAGGGAGAACTGCTTTCTGCGCAGTCACTCGCGCAGAAAGGTGCAGACTTTCGGCACCGCGCAACCGGCGTGAGCTTCGGGTCGGCGCCGTTTCTTTCTGGCGCCCGCGTGCAAGCCTGTTGCTGGTGGAGGAGCGGCGGATCAGACGAAGACCGGCTTATTTCGCAGCACCCGGCGCAAGGCGCGGAGCCGCCGCGTTCCGCGGAGGACGGACGGCTGGGAGGGGTGGCGGTGCCTCCACCCGGGAGGGGGGCGGCGGTACCAGCGGCCGGGTTCGAACCCTTGCCTTCGTCTCGCTCCCGCTGCCTTTTCAGCCGGCGCTGCTGCGACGCCTCTCTCTCTCCACCCGGACCCTCTCCCAGTCATCCGTCCTGTCGATCGTCGCATCGGCCGCAGGGATACAGCCGCATCCGCCCGGGGTGGCCTAACGGGGGATTGCAAGACAACGTGCTTGGAATGGGTTTGTGCTCAACACCGCACTAGCCCAACGGGGGATTGCAAGACAACGTGCTATGTGCTCAACACCGCACTGGTCTCGTTTGCGCCTCGGGGGTGGCCTAACGGGGGATTGCAAGACAAGGTGCTTGGAATGGGTTTGTGCTCAACACCGCACTAGCCCAACGGGGGATTGCAAGACAACGTGCTTGGAATGGGTATGTGCTCAACACCGCACTGGTCCCGTCTGCGCCTCGGGGGGGGGCTGCGCCACGGGTTTTTCGTGGTCTTTTTTTCGACCCGCCCGGCCCTTCTTTGAATGAGCACCTGCTTCGTGGAAAATACTCAAGGTGGCAGGTGGCTGCCAGCTGGAAGGTGCAAACGAGGAAACGGGGCCAGCGCGCGCCTGCGGCTCCCGCGTAATAAACACAGGTAAATCTGGGGGTTTTAGAGTGCAAGTTCACTTAGGGATCCGGGGTTGATTAGTCTCCGGGTGACCATTGTCGTAAAGGTTCCTTTAAGGTATCGTAGGTTAGTGTGCGTATCGTATCTGCTGCAGTGGCAGTACGTGTACTTGTGCGTGTGTCTTTGTTGCCTATTGCCGACTATTCGGCTTATTTTAGCGCGCGCTCCTAGTTCCTATGTGTCTTGCCATTTCCATAGTTCTTGCGACCGACACCGAGTTCACGTTCGCGAGGAAGTCCTGAGTGCCGGGTGCGAGGTTGGTGGTTTGTCCACCCCGGTTGCCCCCCGGTGGCGTCGTCGTTGCGGTGGATTCATACATTTCCTCACTGGCTAGTCACATCCGAGTCTTGGGTGTGGACTTTCACGCACACCCGCTTTTCGGGTGTGACTCGGCACACCCTCATGACCAGCTTCTGAGGCAGAACTTCGCTGGGTCTGTCTTCAATTCAAACGTTAGCGGTGCCACGACAAGTCCTGGCTGCCGCTGCTTAACGACGCATGAGGCTCATGCACGACGCACTTGTCATGCACAATCACTTGTTATATAACAAGTGACCTAACAAGTGAAAATGTATAACAAGTGCCACTTGTTATATAACAAGTGATCACTTGTTATATATAACAAGCGATTGCTTGTTATAACAAGTGTTTGGCTGCAATTTTATAAGGAACCTGGGGTTTGTACCTACCTCACGTGATCTGCAAGACACAAGGCTCCACCTGGTCCAGACAAAAATATCGGGGAGTTTCGGGGAAATTCGGGGACCTTCCGCAGGCGACGCGCAGCCTAACGCTTCCGGGGTCTTCCAGATCCGGTCCCTCGCGCTTTCATGACCTTCCGCGTCTTCCGCGGTGCCCGCACGGTCCTTGCCTGGTGGCCTTCACCAAGCACGTCGATTCGCGCCTGTGGGAGGCGAACCCGCCTGCATTGCCTGAGCTGCAGTCGCACTTGTTGAAAAAGGAGCACGAAAGGAAAATCACGGTAGTAATACTGCCGACTGGGCTCGTACTTTTTCCTTCACTGTCAGCCAACCTCGATCCACCTCGTTTACACTCTGCATTTTTGCGTTTGCTCTACCAAAGCAATGGGCCTCGGCACGACAACCACAACCGATCGCGATCAAGCATACTTCCGCTTGTACACAGGGCCATGGCTACCAATGGTTGGACCATGGGCAGGGTGCTTCGTTGCGAGAGCTTGATGGGACACGGCGGGTTACGCAGTGCCGCGCAGTGTTCTAGAACACCTGGTGGCGGGCTGGTGGTGCGCGACTATCAAACTACGGAGGTGATGTTCAGTGGCCAGCCCGAGATTTCACTAAGTACACAGGACCCCCCCCCGAAAAAAGTTGGACCGCGAGAGCCCAAAATAGGTGAGTTGGACCGTTTTGCCCGCCATTGCACGCAACAAGTTATTCGCCCCTTTCATCACATCGAGACCTCGCGCCGGTTCATCGCCGAACATGTCCCGCACGAGTTGCCGCTCACTGCAGAAGTCCCCTGGCGCGGAAGCAGCTGTGCAGCAAACCGCGCAGCAATGAAATGCCAAAAGTTCCGCACTGTGTAAACTGCGTTAAAGAATTTCGTGTCGACGACTACCCGTGGGGGTGGAACCCGAAGCCCCCGACGGCCGTGTACCCAATCGACGTGCAGAGAATCCGACCGAGCACTACGGCCTGGCCCGACTCCCACGAGATGCTCTTGGCGATGGCAAAGTGGAGCTCTTCGAAGCGATCGGCGGAACAAGGAGGCGATGTCCCGACGACATTTTTTTTGAGCTTGCGATCGACTTCGAGCTGTTCAGCGGGCTGACGCTGACACCTGTCACCCCCACGACCTCTCCCGCAGCCGCGCTGCGCGCACGACGACGACGACGCGCCGATCTCGGCGACGACGGCACTGGCCTCGCCGGCCCGAACACACCGCGCCCACCCGGCCCCACCCGGCCCTCTTCGATGGCAGGCCCTGACTCGGGCCCTTTTTCTCATTCTGGTTCCGACCCTTATGCGCGCACACATAAGCTGGATCGAGCCTGCCATGTCTGCTTCCCCGTCTTGGTGTGTCTGCTTCGGCACGACGCCACAGGCGGCTTGCGAGAAGGTGTGAATACTCGCTCCTCACTGCGGCCCATCTGGTGCATTCCCACCACATGTGCTGCTCGTCTTCGGGTACTCCTGCATTGCAGTACTTGCAGATTTCGTGTCCGAGCCTCTTCCCCGTCGAAACTGCGTTGGCGATGACTGCTCGCACCAGCCCTTGCTGGTACCCTGTCAGCCCACCTTCCGTCAGATATCGTCGGGTTGCCGGTCCGTCTATGCCGTGTTCGATTCCCTCGAGCTGTCCTCGCGCGACCTTCGAGTACCTGTGTGTGCGGACGGCCTCCCTTACCGCATGTTGAAATTCGTCTTTCGCCACTGCCGCTCGTCTCCTTGCGCTCCCGTCCTTTGCGTCGTTGTCGCAAAAGAGGTTCCAGTTCCCTTGGTGCGTCGGGTCTCGTACAAGTCCAAGCTCTGTCCATGTCCATCCCACCTGTTCGACAGCCTCTTGGAACAGAGCTATCGGCCCCTTCCTTTTGACACGGAGCTCGCCTCGTTCCTCTCTTTCTCTCCTCTCCGCCCGTACCTCCTCTGCTAACCGCCTAAGTCTCGGCTGTCTACTTAACTGCTGCCCGAGCGTCAGCAGCCGTCGATGCAAAATTACGGATGCTGGGTCCAACCGATGGCCTCGGCACAGCACATTCAGTACAACTGCGTCGCTTCGCCGTAGACCTCCGGACCAGACTCCCGCCATCGTCGCCCTCGTCAGCACCTGGACATACTTCTTAGGCGGCTGCCTGCCATACCGCGGTTCCGTACAGCGCTTTGGTCGTCGCTGCAGCGGCGACGAAGCGTTCTCGCTCCTCCATCGGCACCGGTAGGTGGCGAGCTCGGCGGGCTATAGCTTGGGCCTTCTCGTGACGCCCCTTTACCCGCTTACTCGGCCTCGACGCCCCTTGCCCCACAGAAAGCATCGTTCCTAACACGTCGAACGTCTGTTGTCTTTCTATCGTCTTTCTTTGCACCTTCATCATCCTCTCTTGGGATACACAAGTTGTGTACCAGTAGGACTTCGCTGCCCCAACTCCCAAATCCGCAGCATCTACGAACTCCGTGGTTACTCGGGCAGCCGCCTCGAGCTGTCCTTTGTCGTCTGTCATGGCCTGTGTGTCATCTAAGAAGGCCAACGCGCGCACTACTTCTTCTTCGGTGCCGAGTACCTCGACTGCTCTGACCCATACTGCGACGAGCGCATTCAATAGTAGAACACTCAGAGGGCACCCTTGCAAAATTCCGTTTGCGGCGCTGAATGCTTCGCCTACCCCGCCGGCAGTTTTGAAGTGCCTTCTGATCGACGCGTACACACCCCTTAGGGCCCTGAGGACTCCTTTGTCTATTCCATGTACTCTACCAGTTTGAACATCACCTCGTGTGGGAGGCGATCAAAGCACTTCTCGTAGTCTACAGACAGCCCGTACAATGGCCGCCCGCACTCGATTGCGTGCTCGATGCGCAAGGCGACTTCGTACATGATGTCGTTCGCTCCTCTGTGATGTGCTGCGCCGCGTATCCCGTCGGGTATCCACTGGTGTACCCACTCCCCCAACATCCTCAGCCGCGTGGCAGCCCAGAGCCTGTAGACTGCGCTCGTTACAGAGATTGGACGCAGACTCATGGGTCCAGCGTCTTCCTCGTTCTTCGGTATGAGCGATATCAACGCCGTGAGGAGCGCCCGTGGCCAGGTTCCCGTCTCTTCTACTACTTTGAACAGGTCTGCGAATCGGTCCACCGCTTCGTCTGGCAGTGCCGCCAACTCGTGGACGCGCCAGCCTTCTGCCCCCGGGGCCGTTCCTTTGTTCAGTTTCGTTAAGGGCTTTAGGAGCTCCTCCTTCGATAGCGGCGCCAGCACGATCGGTTCCGTTCGTTTGATGGATGCCTCTACTGTTGTTTAAAATCTTCCCATCGCGGCGCTGGCTTTCGGAATTGCCTCTGGAAAACTGCCCCCCACGCGTTAGGCCCGCATAGGATTCTGTCCATTTCTTCTGGGTTCCATGTGACGTTCCCATCCCCGTCCTTAAGAAACCGCACCTGCTTTCTGTCTTCCTGCTTCAGCCATGCAAAAATCCATCCTGGCCGCGTCGTCACCGCAAGCTGCATGCGGTCACGCCATTCACGTACGCGCGCGTCTCTCACTTGCTGGGCGAGTTTCCGCTGACAACCCATCAGATCACCCATCACGCGCATAAGGTCTGCTCCTACAGGCGGGCTCGCTCGTCCCCATACTTCCTCGGATGGCCCCTCTGGCATCAGATGCGTTCCCACCCTTTTCGCTTTCTCCCAAGTGCTTCGACGGTAGCCACGCACATTCAGCACGCTCACGCCGCAAGGCAACCCGGGAACCCACGCCCCGCGCGCGATGCAGTACACGCGCGGTAACGTACCGAGCTGCGCCGGCCGGCCGACGGCGACGTCCGCAGCGGAAAGCCGCCGCCGCGGTCGAGGCGAGCGTTCGGCGCCCGGGGCCAGGGTTGGGATGCACATCCCCACATCGCATCAAGCGGGCTCCCGCAGCATCGCCGTCCGCGCGGGCGTCGTGGCTTGACGGCAGTCAGGCGCGCGAGCACGTGACACACACGCAACTTTGCACAACTTTTCACAACTTTGCGTCTTCTTGTTGCGTTAGTGGGGAGTCATTTGCATGCAAATGAGTACCACACTATGCCAGCTTTTCGCAACGTGACGCCAGAAGGGTCACTTTTTCCGCGCTTTCGGCGCGGCGCAACTCTAGTCGGCTGCAACTGTTGTTGGCAGTTGCTCACGATCTCATAATCCGAAAAGGAATCGGAATCTTCGCTTTCTCGTTTGCGCCGATAGGCACGCCGCGATGCGGAGGACGCGAGTAGCCGGGAAGAGCCGGCGGGAGGGCGCGATCGTTGTGTGACCCGTGGAGGGTCGGAACCAGAATCAGTAAAAGGGCCCGAGTCAGGGCCTGCCATCGAAGAGGGCCGGGCGGGGCCGGGTGGGCGCGGTGTGTTCGGGCCGGCGAGGCCAGTGCCGTCGTCGCCGAGATCGGCGCGTCGTCGTCGTCGTGCGCGCAGCGCGGCTGCGGGAGAGGCCGTGGGGGTGCATGGCGCGGGTCGCTTCCTGCCTGCTGGCGGGGGGGCGCGCTTCGGGGGCGACTTCGTCGTCCGCCTCCTCCGGCCACGGCTGGTAGGTGTCCCGGGCGGGGACGGCGCGCGCCGCTTCCGGCCTGTGAGGCCGTCGCTCTCGCCTAGGCTGCGACCGCCACCGCCGCCGCCGCGATCTCCGCCCCGGCCGCTGCCGCGACGGCCGCTGCCGCGACGGCCGCCGCGTGCGCGGCCGCGACCAGTGCCGCGGCCGCCGCCACCGTCTCCGCCACTGTTGTCCTCGCCGCCCCGGCCGCCGCGGCCGCGGCCACGGCCGCGGCCGCCACCCCTGTGATGCCCCCGTCCGCAGCACGCGTCGGCGTTCGGGCAGGTCCCACATCGCGTCAGCCGATGCGCCCGGCAGCACTGAATGCGCAGGCCGTCGTCCGGGCGGTGGTGCACCTGGCAGCACTGGTCAACTACAAGGCTGTAGTTTCTTCGCATGCCAGTGCACACCGCGCACTTCTGCTTCGCACAGGCATCGCAGACAGACTGCGTGCGGAGCAGAGGGTCCGCCTGCGCAGCCGGTACAAGCACGGGAAGGCGCGGGCGTTGCGGCAGAGGGGTGGGCACGTCCCAGCGCAGCGAACGCTGTGCCCGCCGCGCCGCGTCGTACTGCGGGAACACGTCGCCGCCCCAGTTCTTCCCGTCCCCGGCAGCTGCCCGCGGAAAGCTCGTCCCCAGCACCCCGTGCGTCTCCTCGCCCCCGGCGAAGCGTGGGCGAGGTGTCAATCCCCCCCACAGCATCGGCGCCCCCAGGGTCCTCATCGAGCCCACCCGGACCTTCCGCTCGGCAGGCAACGGCGACGGCAGCTGCAGGTCCTGGCACAGGCGGCACAATGTCGACAGCATCGTCCAGAGGGTCTTCCCCCTCTGGTTGGCGGCGAGCCTTCGTATTCCCGGGGGGGCAGGGACGTCGACCCCGGTGTGGACCTCGAAGTCCACTGCCAGCTCAACGCACGACACCTCGCCTGCGTTGGTCCACCTCAGTGCCGACAGCCAGCCCTTGAGCGCCCGCATCGCACGGCCGCCGTACGGCCATCTCGGCGGCTCATCCGGAAGGCGGTCGAAGTCGAACAGGTGTTGCACCGCCGGCAGCGGCGCAGCTGCGTGCCAGGGGTGCATCGGTTGCACTGCGGAGAGGCGGCGTCGCTCCGCCTCCACGCGTGCAGTGTACACCGCCGCCATGAGGCGGTGAAGGGCCGCGACCTCCACCCGCATTCCTTCGACAATCACCCCATGCACACGCGTGCAAGACGGCCACCTCGCCCGGTCCGCCCGCAGGAGTTCGGCGAAGCAAGAACGGCCGCGGATCTCGTCGTAGGCGGGGCACTCCCACCATAGGTGATCCGCTGTGTCCTGGACGCCCCGGTCGCAGTCCCTGCAGCCGCGGTCCAGCGGCGGACGCTGAGGATCCGAAGAAGAGGATTCGGAGGCGTGCTCGTCAAAGCTGCCGGTCGTATCAACTTTGCAGACCTTTGCAGAGCTCTGCGGAACAATGTGTCTACCCTAATTATGAAAAGCTGTGACTTCTTGTGCTAAAAAATAGGTGGATCACCCCAAAAGCAGGTGCTTATACAAAAGAAGAAGGTACACACCCCCAGAGAGCTGATCTTGTTCTTTTTGAAGTCGAAGTCAACGTCATCCGCCCCCGCAGGCACGCCTTTGAGCGTCGATATGAGGTCGAGGGCCTCCGGCGTCTCGGCAAACTCGGTGAGGCTCTTGGTCAGCTTGTCGTCAAACTTCTTCTGCTGGCCCGTGCAGTAGCGCACGCCACGGCTCAGCCGGGCGGCCGTCCATCGTGAGAGCATGTCCCCTGTGCTACTCCTGGCCAGCTTGGGAGGTTTCAGTTGAGTGAAAGTTGGCTTGAAACGTCTCGCAGGCTAAAAAGCCGACAGAACAATGTAGGTAAGGGAAGTCGGCAAACTGGATCCGTAACTTCGGGAAAAGGATTGGCTCTGAGGACACACGCGGGATTGTCAGTGCGGATTTAGGTCTGGGCTCAGATTGAAGGTGCTGTGAGTGGCGCTCTCGGGTGCTACCCGCAGCTCCTGATTTCTTCCAGGCCTTCTTGCATGTTGTGCCCGCAATGAAGTGTCAGCTTGGAACTCTCCGGGGGTTTTCCCCAGCGTTTGCTCAATCCGGCGCGCTAGGCGCACGCGTGCTCCCGAAGGAGATCTCGGCCGACGGGGCGGCAAAAAGCTGGCGCAAGATTCCACCAACGCCTTCCCTCTCGCGCTGAGCCCCTCCTCGACGAAGGAAAGGTGGTGTGAATCCATCTGCAAAGTCGGTGGGGGAGTATGGCTGCTGTCACCGAACGCAACTCGATTGGTGATCCGGCTCAATGTTTGGCAGAGGGGACTTAGAGTCTCCCGGGTGACGTGCTTCGCTTTTCAGCTGCCGCACGCCTGTTTGGAAGGGAAACGGCACACGAAAGGCCTTTTTATTTCGCCTAGCAAAAGAGCCTCTAAGGGCCCGTTGATGATGCACGCCGATGCGGACCTGGAAAGGACACAAAACGACGTGAACTCTACGAGGGGGACAAGCAAACCCGTGATGAGCTGCTGAGGTAAGCACGTCAGCGAGGCCTGGGAGGACGTCGAGCAATGTCCAACAACGCCTTCCCACGGGAAGAACCCGCGCCGCGTGCAACGCACGCTATTGACCGATCTTTCTCCCTGGAAGAGCAGACTTGTCGAACGAGGGGCAAGCAAACCCATGATGAGCTACTGAGGAAGCACGTCAGCGAGGCCTGGGAGGACGTCGAGCAATGTCCAACAACTTCCCACGGGAAGAACATGCACCGCGTGCACCGCACGCTATTGACCGACTTTCTCCCTGACACACATTTGTCGAACGAGGGGCAAGCAACCCCGTGATGAGCTACTGAGGTAGCACGTCAGCGAGGCCTGGGAGGACGTCGAGCAACATCCAACATTGCCTTCCCACAGGAAGAACATGCACCGCACGCTATTGACCTCTCGATGTCGGATCTTTCTACTTTGGACGGGCAGATTTGTCGAAAGTCGGATTGTACACAATCCCTCCGTAATAACCAGTGTAAGTATACTCCTATCATCATCGCAAGAGCAACAGCACGCGTGCACAACATCCCTGCGTAATAACCAGAGTAATCATCATCGCAAGAGCAACAGCACGCGTGCACAACATCCCTGCGTAATAACCAGAGTAATCATCATCGCAAGAGCAACAGCACGCGTGCACAACATCCCTGCGTAATAACCAGTGCAAGTACACTCCTATCATCATCGCAAGAGCAACAGCACGCGTGCACAACATCCCTGCGTAATAACCAGAGTAATCATCATCGCAAGAGCAACAGCACGCGTGCACAACATCCCGGCGTAATAACCAGAGTACACTCCTATCATCATCGCAAGAGCAACAGCACGCGTGCACAATCCCAGAGGAGCACATCTTCGCGATTCAGGTACATGATTTTTGCTGCAGCACCCGTGCTCGGACGAGCAACAGCACGCCGCATACACGATCCCAGAAGAGTAGCTGTTTGAGGGCCTTCCGAACACGGTACACCGCAAGCAGTGCTGGCCATTTTGACGGATAAAATCCTGCTCAGACTCGCGCGACCAAAGCGCACGCCAGAAACCCTTGTGGGTACGGACACGACAACACTTTCATCTGGACCGGTGCCTGCACAAACACGATTACCGCAATCAGTGCTGGTCGTTTCCACCGATATCATCCTGCGCAGACTTGCGACCAATGCCCGGTGCCCGCCGAATAGTGTGACCGCAAATCCACGCCGTCGGTGCCGTACCCTAACCCGCAAACCCCGCAAACCCGCGTACTCTAACCCGCAAACCCGCCAACCCGCGCACCCTAACCCGCAAACCCCGCAAACCCGCATACCCTAACCCGCAAACCCCGCAAACCCGCCAACCCGCCGTGCCGGAACTGTTTTGCAAATACACACAGCAGATCAAAGAAAGGGGGGCAAGGTGGAAAATGCAGATCAAACGGGAGTAGAATGTGCACACGCTTATCCGACTCTTGACTTACTATGCCGTGTTCTGAAAGCTGTCGAGGGGCCCCTCCATAGGTTCTCGCATGATTCGTTCGCCTTTGTAACACTATCCGTTTGTAGTACGCTTCGCAATTGTGTTCTTGCACTCTAGCCGAATGGCGGGTGGCGGATTTCCGCGCTCGTACCTTGTGTCTTTTTGAAACACTGCCACGGGGCTGGTGGCCCCCAAAAATGGAAAAAAAAATTATTGCTCAACTTCATCATCCCGCAAACCCGTATAAGGACCATCAGAACTTTGAACACACAGACCTCGAAAGGTTTGCTTCCCCCTGTTTTGTTTCCACTACAGTTGGCCACATACAATGTTGTGAGCCAAAGTTTTTTCGGCCGGTTGTGAGGAACTGCCTGCAGGAGTTGCCCAAAGCATGACGTCAAGGACGCCCAACAAAGCCTATGGAGGGGCTCGCATCTGATCCAAAATGCTGGCATAGTGGCACAGGTTGATCTTGCTGACTGGCTCGACAGGTACTCCCGCGTTGCAAAGTGCAGCTTCCTTTCAACCCTTCAAAGATGGGACAAAGCACAAACACAAGAGACAACCAATAGCCATTTTCCCCTTCCCCCTTCCCCCCTCCCAATGTTTTTGGTTCCTAGTTTGGTTCTGCTGATGCTGCTGCTGCTGTTCTTCTCCTGCTCTTGCTGCTGCTCTTGCTGCTGTTCTTGCTGCTGTTCTTGCTGCTGTTCTTGCTGCTGCTCTTGCTGCTGCTCTTGCTGCTGCTCTGCTGCTGCTCTGCTGCTCTTGCTGCTGTTTCTGCTGGAAAAGGCAAAGGGGTGAAAACCCCACGTGCTGACAATAGTGGCAACCTGTTTTTCGGCCAAAAGGGGCCTGCCATGTCAGCACTGGTGGGACTTCTTTATCATTTCTTTATAAAGATGGAGAAAAGTGTGCATGAACAGCCTTAAGTGGCTGTATCCTTGTGTGGCTTCCAAACTTGGAAGAACAATGCTTCGAAAGAAACCCTCGTGTGAAGTCGAAGCTTCCACTACTAACTACTGAGACTTTCTTTGAAGGCCACAACTTCAGGGAGGTGAGCCTTTTCATTTCAATGTCGTTCATCTGAGCTTCGGATTCCTGCGAGGGCTTCTTTGAATGAATCGGTAATGAATACACAAAAACGGGTACCCGCACCTCTCTCAGAACCTCTTCATTGACCCGCAAATTCGGATGCTTTTATTGTTTCCGCAAGAGACCCAAGAACATGGTTCGTCTTAGCGGTCAAGAATTGAAGAACATGAGTACCTATAGCACTGTCAGAACCTCTTGAATGACTCGCAATTCGCATGCTTTGACAGTTTCCGCAAGACGAGCTTTTCCAATCAACCAAACACACGGTCATTGATGACCAACCAATTGGGGAAACAATAAGACTGCCTGCGTCGGCCGCGCGTTGAGCACGTTTCCGAGGGACACCACGAGGAGGTGCAGGTCAGATTCTTGTCCCTCATGTAAGGAAACACGAGATATGAGACCTTCTCGCTTTCAAAAAGGGGGGCTTGTACTTCCGAAGTTCTGACCATCGAAATAACACTGTTCGATAGAGCATCGAATTCCTGTGGGGGTTTCTTCGGTCCGAAATGGAAGAAAACGGGTACCCATAGCTCTCTCACAACCTCTTCAATGACTCACAAATCCACATACCCTGATAGTTTCCACACAAGACCCGCAGAACCACTCATCGATAACCCTTGGGCCCCAGAGGCCAGTCTTCTTCACTTCCTCGACTTTAGGTCATCTTGTTCAAGGAACGTCAAAAACGGCAATACGCGACCTTCGCCTGTTGTCGAATTCGGAGGGGCTTGTTCCCCGAAGTTCCGACCCTTAAAAGAATGATGTTTGTCTAAGCTTCGAATTCCTGTGAGGGCTTCTTTGGATGAATCGGTCAAAAATGGAAGAAGATGGGTACCCATAGCTCTCTCACAACCTCTTCAATGACTAGAAAATCCGCATACCCTGATTGTTTCCACACGAGACCCGCAGAACCACTCATCGATAACCCCTGGGCCTCCGGAGGCCAGTCTTCTTCACTTCCTGGTCTTTAGGGGCCATCTTGTTCAAGGAACGTCAAAAACGGCAATATGCGACCTTCTCCTGTTGTCGAATTTGGGGGGAGCGTTTTCCCCGAAGTTCCGGCCCTTCAAAGAATGACGTTAGTCTGAGCTTCGAATTCCTGTGAGGGCTTCTTTGGATGAATCGGTCAAAAACGGAAGAAAACGGGTACCCATAGCTCTCCCAAAACCTCTTCAATGACTCGCAAATCCGCATACCCTGATTGTTTCCACACGAGACCCGCAGAACCACTCATCGATAACCCCTGGGCCTCCGGAGGCCAGTCTCCTCCACTTCACGGTCTTTAGTGGCCACCTTGCTGAAGGAACGCCAAACAATTTAATATGCGACCATCCCCTGATGTCGAATTGGGTGGGGCGTTCCCCGAAGTTCCGACCCTCGAAAGAACGTCGTTCGTCTGAGCTTCGAATTCCTGTGAGGGCTTCTTTGGATGAATCGATCAAAAATCCAAGAAAATGAGTACCCATAGCTCTGTTGCTCTGTAGCTTGACTGTTTCCCCAAGAAGAGCTTTTCCAATCAACCAAACACACGGTCATTGTTGACCAACCAACTGGGGAAACAATATCAAAGACTGCCTGCGTCGGCCGCGCGTTGAGCACGTTTCCGAGGGACACCACGAGGAGGTGCAGGTCAGATTCTTGTCCCTCATGTAAAGAAACGCATGATAAGAGACCTTCTCCCTTTTCAAAACGGGGGGCTTGTACTGCCGAAGTTCCGACCGGCGAAAGAACACTGTTCGTATGAGCTCGAATTCCTGTGAGGGTTTCTTTGGATGAATCGGTCAAAAAATCGAGAAAACGGGTACCCATAGCTCTCCCAGAACCTCTTCAATGACTCGCAAGTGGGCATACCTTGGTTGGTGTCGCGCGAAACCTCAAAGACCAGCTTTTCGATCACCAAATTCGTCCGACATCGTCGCCATTCATTGTGAACTTGTTCTTTGGTGCTAATTATTCCTGTTTTTGTTGCGTTTTTCGCTCTCTTTCGAGTCGGCCTCTTCACAAAGAGGCCGTATCTAGAAGGAAGGCTAAAAACACTGAGAATCAATCCAATCCACGAGGGGGCCCGCAGGGCAACCGAGTGCGGGTTTGCGGGTTTGCGGGCGGGTTTGCGGGTGGTCCGCCTGGCTGGCCTCTGAATTCCCCCCGCAAGCCTCAGACGCTGTCCTCTCTCCTGTCTGAGTGCCGCAGTCCTTCTCTCGTACGCCGACACCGGGCCGCGCCGCCTCGGCCTAGCCCCTTTACGACTTTCCTCTCGCCGCCATCTGGGTTTGGAGCCCGTGCTTGTCCGACGCCCTCCTAGTCGGATGAGCCGGGACACTGCTGCCGCTACTCCTGCCCACTGGACGAACAGCTCCCTTAGTGGCCAGGCTGCTCGAGAGTCCCCCTGGCCCTCTTCCGCGGGCGGTCTGCAAGAGCGCCTGAGCCCCGAAGCCTCTGTGGACGAGCACGGCCGTAGCGCGTCCAGCGACTCCAGCATCGGCAGCCTGTGTCTCCTTGGGCGCGTGCGACACTGACCTCCCAGGCTCCGGAAGAGACTCCACACCCTCCCTCCCAGGGCTCGGCCCACCGGGCCGGCGGCCCGCTGGACCCAGCCCCTCCCCCTCTACGGGGGGGGGGTACGTGTCGGAGTAAGAAAGGGGGGGGGGGAGGGGGGGGGGGGGGAGGGG
This sequence comes from Diplonema papillatum, assembly GCA_030068145.1. Lineage (NCBI taxonomy): Eukaryota > Euglenozoa > Diplonemea > Diplonemida > Diplonemidae > Diplonema > Diplonema papillatum. The sequence continues at coordinate 1,206 of JAPJBO010001646.1, read as the reverse complement.
GTGGGGGCGGGGGGGGGGGGGGGAGGCCCCAAAAACTCGTCAGACCGGGAAGGGGGGCGAGGGCGGGGGGGGCGGGGCATCCTTGGGCACCGGGCCTCCGGTGTCGGCGTGGGTTCGCCGTCGTCGGTGGAGGGTTGTGCCCCCCACCGGCCGCGTACCAACCCCAGGGGCCGTGGGGTCGCCTGCCCGAGGCAGAACGCCCCGCACAGTGCGATCAACCCCCACACGCCTAGACCAGGGGAGGGTCTCTTCATCTGGTATGTGGGTTTCTGTGTATAGCCCAAGGAACGCGTGTGGGTTCCTCGAAAGAAGGTTCCAAGGGCCCAAAGGCCATGAATCACTGTACCGTGTGCTGTGGGACGTTTGAATCATTATATGGGCCGTCGACTGTCCAAATCCAGAAACCCACACCTGATTTGGATCCAGATGTCGAATCCGGACTCATTTGGTATGTGGGTTCCTGTGTAGAGATCAAGGAACGCGTGTGGGTTTCCCAAAGAAAGGTTCCAAGGACCCCCAAAGCCATGAATCACTGTACCCTGTGCTGTGGAACGTTTGAATCACTATACAAGCCGAAGACTGTCCAAATCCGGAAACCCACACTTGATCCGGATCCAGATGTAAAATCCGGACTCATTTGGTATGTGGGTTTCTGTGTATAGCCCAGGGAACGCGTGTGGGTTTCTCAAAACAAGTTTCCAAGGGCCCCAAGGCCATGAATCACTGTACCGTGTGCTGTGGGACGTCTGAATCATTATACGGGTCTTCGACTGTCCAAATCCGGAAACCCACACCTGATCTGGATCCAGATGTCAAATCCGGACTCATTTGGTATGTGTCGAAAGAAGGTTCCAAGGATCCCAAGCCCGCAAACCCGCTGCTGCCTTGCCGCTGCTGCCTTGCCGCTGCTGCCTTGTTGCTGCTGCTGCCTTGCTGCTGCTGCCTTGTCGCGGCTGCCTTGCTGCTGCTGCTGCCTTGCTGATGCCGCCTTGCCGCTGCTATCGTGATGCTGCTGCCTTGCTGCTGCTGCCTTCCTGCTGCTGTCTTGCTTCTACTGCTGCCTGCCTTGCTGCTGCTGCCTTGCTGCTGCTGCTGCTTTCTTGCCGACCTTTTTTACGCCTGGGAAGAGTGTGCGCAGCTCGGAGGCCAGATACGAAGTTAGGGGCTTTCACCCACAGCAAAGGAACTGCTTGCCTTGGCCGCGTT
>JAPJBO010001645.1:0-34406 GCA_030068145.1 Diplonema papillatum | reverse complement strand
AAGGTTCTCCCTGGGAGCACCTTCTCGGCGAAGGTTCTCCCTGGGAGCTTCGAACGCGTAAATGCCTCAAAATCAAGCGCGAGTTCCACGCCTGTCGTCGGGAGAGGGTTGGAGCTGACCCATGATAGACTCCGCAGCCAGAAGACCAACGTCGCTGCGAAGCGGGTTCCGATGTTGGTCGTTAGCAACTTACGACTGTCCGTTGCTAAGTGTACGTCGTATTTCGTCGACGCACCTGAGGCGAGTTCCCAAGGGCGTGTTGCCGCAAGGCTCCGCTGCGCCTGCGCCATCTCGATTGAGATCGTACCGATCAGCCTCTGGATCTTCTCCAGGAGGTCAGGAGGGGTCCCGTAGGGGGGTATCCCTCTAATGCACAAGCACTGGGGCATGTCCCGGACCATCGCCTCAGCAATGCAAAACCGGGATCGCAGCTCGTTCCATCTACAACCTGGGCCCGGACATTGCCAGTAGTAATGCCACAGGGTCCCCGTCGCACCGCTGTCGCAGAACTCGCAGTCGCCGCTCCCCGAACCCCACTTCCTGCGGCACCATTCCCGTGAGTACACCGCTCCCCCAATACATCGACTGATCGCGGAACTCAATTTGTGGTCCGTCGCGCGGTTCAGCCAAAGCCGATTCATGGCACGTACGTCCACCCCTCCTTCGATTCCGTCAAATCCTTGTCTCTGTGTGGTCAAGTAACGCCACGCGCGCAGACGCAGGCCCTCACGAAAGAGGTGTGGGGCTTCTTTACCGAGTAGCGACACGGGAGTCCCGTCGAAAGACAGGGACTGGAAGCTGTGCTGCGTGGCCCGTAGGAATCTTATCTCCCGCAGAAGATTAGCCATAAGACCTACGGGACCCTTGATAGACGAGTCGGCTCCCACGCGAAGGAGAGCGTCCATCCTCACCCGAAACCTCTCTTTCCCGTATTGTTTCACGAACGTGCGGAATAAGCTGAAACCTGAGGCGCATGCCGGATCACACAGGTGTGCTTTTGCAACCAGGGAGAGAACCGCAAGAGGGCTCTTCGCCCGGTTAGATCGAGGGATCACGCAAGCGGAGAGTGCCGTTCGGAGCGTTGAGCTGTTGACGAAGCCACCTGTTGTATTCGTGCAGTAGGCCGCCCCGTAATACGCGGAGGCTGCGATCGTCTGCATTATGCGGAACTTCGTGCGATGCATGAGCGGCGCCGCCTCAAGTCTGGCCGCGGCCTCGACCGTGGCGTTGGCCCTGCGGTTGTCAACGGGTCCCTCTGTGCCCAGGGGGACACCCAAAACCTTCACTATTTTGCTCGATCGAATTATTTTGCGACCGATCACGAGGCGAGGAGGCTCTGGGGACGTCGAGAAGGAGACCGACTTGTCCTCGTTGAGGGCAAAGCCTGTCAGGCTGTCGAACACCTCTGTGGTTCGAATTCCCTCTTGGAGTAGCCTCGCAAGTTGCGACAGCAGGTACAGATCGTCGGCGAACGACTTCGGACTCACCCGAGCTCGGCTGACCAAGGCCTTCGAGAGAACAGAGAGGAGCGCGTTGATCAGGACCACTGATATCGGGCAGCCCTGGAGAATTCCGTTGGTGACAGTGAACATCTCGCCGACTCCCAAGGGGTACCGGAAGCGACGCCTCAGGTGCTTGTATATGTGGCGTAAGGGTGCCAGCACACGCTCGTGAAGCCCAAGCGCCTCCATCAAGTCGAGCACCAGGGCCTGAGGGACGCGGTCAAAGCACTTGGCAAAGTCGAGTGCGACCCCGCACAGGGGTGTACCGTTTGTCAGTGATTCCTCTATCGATAGGGCGATATCCATGACCACGTCGTCGCAGGAGTGGCCGTGCCGGAAACCATGTTGCGACCCGTGAATCCATAGCTCTTGCCAGAGCATGACATCCTGTAGGCGCACGCTAGCCCAGAGTCGGTATACCACGCTCGAGACAGTAATCGGACGCAGCTTCAGTGGATCACTCCCTTCTCCTTTAGGAATTAAGGTGACCATTGCGTCCAGGACTCCGTCGGGCCAGAAGCCGGTTTCCTCTACCTCGTTGAGCACCACGACAAAGCTTTCCAGGATTGCATTCGGCAGAACGGCGATTTCACGCATGCGCCAGCCGTCTACACCGCAAGACGTCTGTACGCTCTTCTTTTTCGCCACCTGACGAAGCCGCTCGGCCGTGATCGGATTTAGATTGCATGGGTGTTGCGTGATAAAGTCTTTGTACTCCTGGAAGAAAGGGGCAAACTCGGGTTCCCTCTTCTCGGCGTACATGCGGAGCACTGGATCCCAACTCCTCCTCACCAACGCGTCAACTTCTGCCAAGTTCGCAGTGAGCCGCCCATCGGCCCCAGTTACAAACGATAACCCCGATGGCGCGTCTTTCTTCACCCAAGCGAACGATTCCTTCCCCAGGGGGTCGCGAAGCTCCCGCTGACTCCTCGCGCTCTTCAGGTATCTCGAAGTTAGCGTGCTATGCGCCAGGTCACGACACAGTCCTGAGACGGTAAACGCGAGGCCTCTTCCGATTTTCGCTGACGGCGGCTCGGGTGGCAGAGCACACTTCCCATCCGTGCGCAGCAACACGAAACTTCGAAAGGAGCGTATTTTCGTCCACTGTCCCTCAAGCTGGAAGGGCAAAGGGCCAGGGGAGACGATTGTGCTTTCCCATTTGGCTCTGGCGGCTGCGTACTCCCGTATGCGCCCAAGGAGACACCTGGCTCTCTTCAAAGAAGCTGTATCGGCTCCCGCACCTTCAGGGGACGGCCTCGCCGATACTCGCTGAGAGTTCAATTCCCGACGTACGCCACGGCCACAGTACCCGGTTAGGTTGCCTTCGATTCCGGATTTGAGGATGAGGTACTCTTCCGCAGCTCGCGAAGTCCGTTGCCAGAGGAAGTTCACCCGGGGGCTACCTTCGAGCCCGGGGGGGCAAGGGTCCCCGAGGCGGTACTTCTCAGAGACGTTCCGGAGGGCATTCGGGTCGTCCAGGCCGCTCAGCCCGGTGCTTGGAATTGCCCGGGGGTACCGGAGTACCGGGTTCAGTTGTTGGAATACTGCAAGATTAAAGGTGGCTCGGACCGCCTTGTGCGTAGGGAGGCCGGCTTCGAAAGTCTCCACGCGACCGAGAGCGGCAGAAGCGACTTCGTTGGTGAGAAGAAGGTCGATGCGTGACGGCTGACCGTGGTAACATGTAAACTCTGCAGGACTTCCCAGGGCTTCAGCTTGCAGCTCGGCAGAGTCCGACCAGCCGTTGCGCAAGGCGAATCGGAGCGCCGGGGAACCGAGGGGGGTCGTGTTGAAATCGCCGGCGGCGACAAGGGGCACAGCACCCAAGCGCTGGCGCAATCCCCACAGGGATCCCTCGATCAACCTTTCCCGCTCGGGTTTTTCGGAAATGCCACAGTGACCGTACAATGACACCACGTGTACGGCTCCTTTACCTACACCTGTCGCGACACGTACATGCAAGAAGCGGGCCGATTCGTAGGCACGTTGCTCGGCTGCGTCAAAAGGCTCGACGATACATGCAGGCAAGCCTTTCTTGACGAAAATCGCGACTCCTGCACTACCTCCTGTAACCTGGGATGGGACGCTGTTGCCGCACTTCCGCCCAACACAGCAGCTGCCGAAGAAGGGTTGCCATACATCAAGGGCGCCGGCTTGTTTCAGGGCCATCCGGATACTTCTCTGCCCGGCACTCGTCAACTTCGTTTCTTGAACACAGATGATGTCCGCCGCTATGCAGATGAGGAGGTACAGGTTCTTCATCAAGGACGTGACATTTATAGTCACAATTCGAATTGGTGGAGGGCCAGGGTTGGGTTCGATACCTTGAGTCACGAGAAGCGCGTACGCTACGAGGGCCAGATAGAACTCTCTCGTCGGCTGGGGGGACAAATCGTTGGCGTGGATCACCATTGTGACTCCGGGGGGGGGACGTCGGCGGTCGCCTGCGCGGGCGAGGGAGATGAAGTTGGCGGCGTGGCCCGCGACTTAGTCCAGCATGCGTGACAGATTGCAGCCTGGCAGGGGCCGTGCGCGCAAAGCCGCTTGGCTTGTCCGACCTGCATGCCTTTGGCGCAGACCACGCAGAGGAAAGCTTCGGCGTTCGAGTGTGCTTCCTGCCAGCTGGTGTGCCGGCAGTCGGTGACCATGTTGTCCTTGCCGTCCACCCGTGCTAGCTTTTCCTGGGACTCAGTTGTCTCATCCTCTGTGCGTCCCCTCTTTTGGCCCGGAGACGGCTCGGGCCGTTCGTTGAGGCTAGCGAAGAACTCGGGTGGGAGTTTGACCTTCTCCCGCTGACACTGCGTGGAGAATCCCTTCCGTTGCCTCGCGTCAGTGGAGCGGTCGTATTTCCTTATCGAAATAGACGCGCGATCGAGCCGGAAGAACACGGGTGCAGGTGGGCCCGTGTCGGCGATGACGATGCACACGGTCTTACCTTGTCGCTTGAAGGCCCCGGCTTGTTCGACCTTCCAGCCGGCAGCAGCGCAGGCGGCAAGGAGGTCGGTCGCGTGTTCCGAAGCGCACGCGGTGGTGACCACGTATTTGTCGCCACGCAGTTGGCGCTTCGACAGCTTTTTTCCGACCGCGGATTCGGTGGCGGCAACGTGTTCCGGGGTCGTCCGAATGCCGAAGACACCCGTCTTTGTGCCCGCGATTACCCCGAACGTATTCGGAGTCAGTGCCGCCAGCCGTCGCGCCTCTTCAAGGGTGCAGTCACTCACCCACACCGCCGGCATGGTGTCCGTCCCGTTGACGAAGGACAAGGCCTTCCAGAATGTTCCGGCTTTGCCGGAGCTCCGCAGCAGCTTCTGCACGTCAACGATCGGGACGCGCACGCTCACCTCACACACTCCTTGCCGGCGGTGCACCTTTGTGAACACTGCGCTCCAATCCATGCGCAGTCCTTCCGCTTCTGCGGCCTTCTTCGCCATAATCCGCACAGATTGTGCGGCCTTCATCGCGGTATCCCAGGTGGCCGCGTGGACGTAGGCGGCGCGCACCTGGAACAGGCAAACCTGTGTCGTCGGCTGGAGGGTGTTGACTGCTTTGCAATGCACCGTGGGCAGGGCCAGGTTTTGGAACCGCGACCATACGTCCTGATGACCGCCGTCAGACAAGGTGACGAGGTGCCTCACTGAACCGTCCCACGGAACGCTGCAGACGACGGCAACCTTCGCTTCGGGGTAAACCGCGACGGTGTCGAGGGCCGCACCCCATGCGGATTCCGCATCTTCGACACTTGCAGCCACGAGTAGGCCGCCCTTTCCGCTCCTCAACTCGTCGGTTGACCCGACCTTCGCCACTTGCCAGTCATGGAAGACCATACTGGCCTTCGGACGGGTGCGGCGTGTCCTCTCCGACCACGTGCTAGGCACCTGCGGTTGCTTCGTCGATGTAGAGCGGCGCATTCTTTCCGCCCATGAATCTTCGGTGGAGGGGTCCGGTCGCTTCTCGGATACCGGTCGCTTATCGGACACCGAACGCTTCTCGGATACCGGAGGTCGAGCCTCTTGTGCCCCGGAGCCATGCGTCGAAGGGGGCGCGGGTTTCTGGGCGCCAAGCGGTGCGGGCGACGATCCGGCCATCCCTGTCTCGACCAAGGACAGGATGACGTCTAAGATTTTCAGCAGTTGCTGCCTCGTCTTTTTGTCATGGCACTTCCCAGCCAAGGCGGATGCCCTGGCGATCAGTGCGTCGACGTCATCCATACTCGAATGAGAGCGGGGATGGACCCCCCTTCACGCTTCTCTTAGCTGATACTTATACTCGTTCTCTCTTTTTCTGATCTGATATCCCACCACTTCTTTTTTCTTCACCCGAGGTGTTTCCGGGCAGAACCCGGAGCCGCTTTCCTTCAAGGGTAGCCACGGCAAGCCACCAATAAAGTACAGATTGATGCTTTCAAAGGTGAGGTATCTACTGCACGTCCCTGTTGCCTTGAACATAGTCGATCCAACCCTCACGCCGCCCTCGCCGACGCGGACATCCTCCGTCAGGATCGACTGCATGGAGAGTGAAGTGCTCACCCAGCAGCTGCACATCCGCGCCGTACCCGCCAACGGTCCGCACGAAGCCGAAGATCTGACGGGACTGTGCGGCGCCTCGGGGCTCGTCGCTCTCAGGGTCAGGCGCCGCTCTCTTCAACGCTCTGATCATCCTGCGGATGTCGTCAGCAGGATTCTCGAGAACCCAACCATCCGCCGTGTCCTCGGCTAAGATGGCGTTGATGATGTTGTGGGGCGCCTTGTACGCCTCATCTTTCATGCCTACAGGTATCCGCCGACTTTCTCAAGCCTCCGGACCGTCGTCGGGTATGGATGCACGCCCTCGCTCGCACGCCACTCCCTGTACGTGGCCGTGTTCGAGTTGTTGACCCTCCTTGTGCCTGCAGTCGTGTACAGGCTCCTCATGCGAGGGCGGGCTGCATCAGGGGGACGTCCTCGAGGGCACGCTTTAGCGCCCGCCGCTGAGACGTTGACCTCTTCTCAACCCGTGTTACGGGACTGACCAGCGCAGGAGAGCTCTGATCACGCGCTCTCACCAAGTCCTGTACTCTGCGGTACAGCTCAGGACTGGGCACACGCACCGGAAGTGCCCACATCGGAAGCTTCTCCAGTGTCAGAAGGGTCGTATCGTCCGGGAGGCCTCGGAGGCTTCTACTCACGTCCCTCCACTCTTCCTCATTGAACAAGGTCCGCAGAAACGCGACCCACCCAACCATCTTTTCTGGGGCAGGGAGGGCGGGAAGAAAAGAGAAAGAGAGACATAAATAGAGGTAGCGAGGGTTTGGAGGAGGACGCTGGTGTGCGTCGGGGCCAGTGAGAAGCACCGGCTACATTCAAGCCTTCGAGTTTGCTGAGCCGGACGTCCAGTAGCTGTACCCCCTTCTGCAATACCTATGCCTCTTCTGTGATGTCATCTGCCTCGCACGTGGGGGCCTCATAGCACCCACATGAACAAAAAAACAGGGACAATTCCCATTATAGTACACTCCCTTATGTTTGTGCCCATTCTCGAACACTATTTAACTTTTTGCCCATTCTCGGTAACTTTGTGCCCATTCTCGAACACTTTTTAACTTTTTGCCCATTCTCGGTAACTTTGTGCCCATTCTCGAACACTATTTAACTTTTTGCCCATTCTCGAACATTCCAGTTTTTGTGGTGAAAATGTCACTTCCCCGAGACATTTGCCTCAAGTTTCACCGCGAGAACAGCTGCGTTCACTGATTCGAAGACGGTACCCTTGCTAACTTCAGGCCGCAGCCTCTTCGGCATCTACACTCGGGTTCTTGGTTGCCTCAAGCTCTTCTACACGTGACGGTGGTGTGCGAGCTACCCCGTTTAAAAACCCGGCACAGACTTCACTGAGTTTGCTCGTCTTGCTTGCAAATTGCGCGGCGGCCATTGACTCTGATGATGATTGAGTGACCTTAATTCACTGACCTACACCAGGAGAAGCAGCTTGCAAACTTTGCAGCAAAGTGATTCAAAAAATTTGACCGAAATTTTTTGGGTCAAAAAATTTCGGTCAACTTTTGGGTCAAAATTTTTGGGTCAAAAATTTAGGTCAAAATTTTTGGGTCAAAATTTTTGGTCAAAAATTCGGGGTCCAATTTTTTTGGTCAATTTTTTTCAGAGTTGAAGTGGCAGCGGTTACACTTGGCACATGGCTGCATGATGGCAGGAGAAATGGCTCCTGCCATGCGCCCTGGCGGCTCGCCGGCAATTCCAGTCTCTCTCTCAGCCTGCCAGCCTGCGGCAGGGAGGACAAGATCCAGTCACCATCCGCCAGCTCCTGAATATTTTCAGACGACTGGCACTTTTTCTTTGCAGCTTCTACTGTAAGAGTAGCTCATCACTCAAATCTTGATTGGCTGCGGCGTTACTTACCGCTCTGAGTCTCTCCCGCTCCTCCTCGGAGTCATTCGTGACGTCGCGCCCGTCGCTTGTTACTACTCGTGGTAAAACAGTGGCTCTGATTCTGAAGAGGTCGAACCCAAAAATGGCTGGGATTTTTTGGATGTATGGGTGGTGAGTTCGAATCCCACCCTGGGCAATTCTCAATGTTCGAGAATGGGCAAAAAGTTAGGCGACTGTTCGAGAATGGGCAAGAAGTTTAAAAGTGTTCGAGAATGGGCAAAAAGTTAAATTGTGTTCGAGAATGGGAATTAGCCCCAAAAAAACATTCTTCGCATCGTAAAACATACAATCGTCCTGCACGTCGACCGTGGCACCAGCTACGATCAATTTCTTGACAACTTCTGAGTGACCGTTGTCGCTGGCAATATGCAAAGCCGTCCAACCATCTGTGTCATTGGGTGAGCGGCTAAAATGTACAACGACACGAACACAATGTGTGGGTGGTAGCAATCAGATGCAGACTGCATCACGGGCAGCCTGAAGCGGGAGGTGTTACTTTCAGATTCACGTCTCAGGGTCGAGACGCTGGCGACAGAGAATGGATGATCTTGGGCAAACACAAATCTTCCGTGTCATATGTTGACATGTGGCATCTTCTTGTCCGGAAAGTACACGTTGTGAGCCGCTCTCCACACTGAAATTCGGTGTTTTTGGGGTTCCATCTTTGTTTGATAAGGGAACAAGGGAAAACGACATTCACCGATCTGCTATGTATCATCCTGCTTCTTGCATGTCAAAACGTTGTGACCCGAATCACCACATCTGGCGCACTTTCGTTTCTTTGCTGCTGGCGGTGGGTCACTTGACGTGCCGCGCTTGGAGCCCTTTCGTGGTTTGTTGATTACCTCGGAGCATATTCGTTTGCAACAACCACATCGAAGGGGACGGACCTCACCATTGCTTTTCATCCTTCGCTTTCTTTCCCTGCCCCCCAGGAGCGGTATCGTAACGGGAGGAAGTATAATATTATACTTGCACTCAAGGGTTGCAAGGCACGGGCACTTGGACGGCGTAAGTCTCACGGATGGATTCCTTCAAATGAACGGCATGGGTAAACGAGGCGGGGTCTTTTTTCATTCATCTTGCTATGATTGCGACGTTTGTAAGAATTAGTAAATTTGGTCGGCAACCTTGTAAAACGTAGTAAATATATGGGATCTTGCTTAAGAGCCACATCCATCACACTTGGGAAAACGTAGAGCTCTTTTGTGGAGCCCTCCGTTCTTCGGTGGCATGTCTCGCAGTCGACGTCGGGGACACGGGTTGCCTTCTTGTTCTTCACTTTCTGTACGAGAACTTCGAGTGGCTCGGTGTAAGCTTTTTACGCCTCAACACACCCTGGGTCCCTTAGGACTTTCTCGTCGTAGTGGGTCACCATGTCTCCTGATGCCCAATCACCCATCTTTTGAACCTGCATGGGGTCCATACCCGCTTTCAGAAGGGATGCAACAACCATCTATCCGGGCACTGTGGGTTAGAAAACGCGCCCTCGTCCGTCCCGAGCAGTCGGCGTCGTTGAACGGCTGCAGGATGCCCCGCTTCCCCGCAGTCCCGCGGAGGGCATCCCTAAACGAGGCATGGACGGGAAACCGGCACAAGAGGCGTTTCCCCTTGGCCATGAGTTTCAGAAGGGAAAAGACCTCGACAGGGCAGTACAGAATAGACTCTGGCACGCTGTCGGGTCCATTCGGCAGGAGCAAAGGGGGCAACAGATTGATGCTTTCAAAGGTGAGGTATCTACTGCACGTCCCTGTTGCCTTGAACATAGTCGATCCAACCCTCACGCCGCCCTCGCCGACGCGGACATCCTCCGTCAGGATCGACTGCATGGAGAGTGAAGTGCTCACCCAGCAGCTGCACATCCGCGCCGTACCCGCCAACGGTCCGCACGAAGCCGAAGATCTGACGGGACTGTGCGGCGCCTCGGGGCTCGTCGCTCTCAGGGTCAGGCGCCGCTCTCTTCAACGCTCTGATCATCCTGCGGATGTCGTCAGCAGGATTCTCGAGAACCCAACCATCCGCCGTGTCCTCGGCTAAGATGGCGTTGATGATGTTGTGGGGCGCCTTGTACGCCTCATCTTTCATGCCTACAGGTATCCGCCGACTTTCTCAAGCCTCCGGACCGTCGTCGGGTATGGATGCACGCCCTCGCTCGCACGCCACTCCCTGTACGTGGCCGTGTTCGAGTTGTTGACCCTCCTTGTGCCTGCAGTCGTGTACAGGCTCCTCATGCGAGGGCGGGCTGCATCAGGGGGACGTCCTCGAGGGCACGCTTTAGCGCCCGCCGCTGAGACGTTGACCTCTTCTCAACCGGTGTTACGGGACTGACCAGCGCAGGAGAGCTCTGATCACGCGCTCTCACCAAGTCCTGTACTCTGCGGTACAGCTCAGGACTGGGCACACGCACCGGAAGTGCCCACATCGGAAGCCTCTCCAGTGTCAGAAGGGTCGTATCGTCCGGGAGGCCTCGGAGGCTTCTACTCACGTCCCTCCACTCTTCCTCATTGAACAAGGTCCGCAGAAACGCGACCCACCCAATCATCTTTTCTGGGGCAGGGTGGGCGGGAAGAAAAGAGAAAGAGAGACATAAATAGAGGCAGCGAGGGTTTGGAGGAGGACGCTGGCGTGCGTCGGGGCCAGTGAGAAGTACCGGCCACCTTGCTAGATAAATCCTGCCGCGGAAAAGGAGCCCTTTCATTCGCTGGGGTCACCACCCCTGCGGAGGCCCTCTTCCGTGTGCCTTCACGCGGAAGGAAACAGTAGGCATCATTCAAAGACGCCGCGCCCCCTTCCCCCCCCTTCAATTTGTTAGTCTCTGGTGTCCAGGTCGGCGACCATGTTCTCGCACTGCTCAGTCAACTTCCGGACTCATCCGTCTCTCGAGCCTCGCTCACGAAACGGCTTCTGTTTTTTTTGATGTTGGCAAGAGCTTCCGCCAGCGCTTGCATTGCTTGTTGTTTGCTAGTACTTTTGTCCCCTGTACTGATATTTGTGGTCGACACACACATCAGTATAGACTTTCTCCGACGTGCTGCAATTCCTGCTTGGGGAGACGTCAAGGTGTCCTCAAGCAGCGGCACCGCAAAAAGAGACGTGATGAATCTGCCAACCAGACGCATTCGTTAAACTGCTTTCCGTCTTCGGTATTCTGAGAGGAGGCGTGGGGAGGGATCCCGGCGGGTTGGCAGGACCTTGGGATACAAGGTTGGTCTCCGGCTGGCTACCGACGGGGTATTACGTTCGAAGATTCTTCCGATCTGATTCGGGAGTGCGGGGAGGATGGGTGCGTGGATGTTCGAAGATGGGAACGAATCAATCCTGCAGAGACTATGATGCGTAGAGAGGAACTGATTGCAAGAGTTACAAGAGTTTCATTAAAACTGCAGCACTGATTATGAGTCATACAACAAATTCATGTCAGAAGAGAGTGCATACATAAGAAGCGAGCCATGTTGACACAGTTACGGTCGATGGAGATAGCTCTCCGGATGTCGCTCAGGTTTCAATTCTTGCTTGCTTCCAAGATCAACTTCTCTGCGTCCAAATTCTTCGAATACTTCAAAAGGTCGGTGGGAGATTAGAATTTGAGGTGAGAGCGTTCCTGCGAAAAGGTTGACAATCACGGCAAAAAACGTACGAAGCTGTTGGTGTACACCTACCATTTGCCCACGATTTCAGTTTATTTGGTCTGGTTCGTCAATGAAGCCCCGTCTTGAGCAGGCACAGCATCGAAAACGCAGTTTCAGTGCTGCCCACGGGTTCGGCGTGCACTGTTAGCCACCATGTGGGTGCTGACACTGCAATTCCTGCCCTGCCGCCCAAGAGTAGCGCTGCCGTTACTGCACCCTAAGATGGCCCTTGAGGAGCGTAGCCTGCCAATGGAAGCGACGAGCTTAAAGCACTGACCTACGCCCTTAGATGGCCCTTGAGGTAGGTCAGTTTGTTGAACGCTTACGTCCGCCACTCAACCCAGATCTACCTGTGTTTTGTGTGTGCTACAGCGCATTTACCTCCTTTGATCTTTCGCAGCTGGCAGTCTCCTCAAGCATTTCCTACAACCAGCAGGTGCTTATACAAAAAAGAGGTAGTCCCCTGCGTGAGCCGCGACAGCAAACACTTGCAAGTTCTCGAGGCACAAATGCTTTTCGACGAGCGGAACGGAAGGTCTACATGTAGTGGAACCAATGCTCGAGACGTGAAACGCGAATCTATGCGCTTACGCCGCAGTGACCCATGCCGATAGCGACAGCGGGCGACTTTGAGCAGTACAAGAAAAAGGGGGAAGCAAAGCCAGCACAGCACAGAGGAGTTTCTGCTCTTCGTATTGTCTGACGAGAACTGCCTAGAAGAAAGGGAGAAGTAAGAACACGTCTTTGTAACTGATAGCACTAGCGCAAGGGAATGTTAAGTGACTGCCTTAACCCGGGGAAACGAGCTTGGGCGAGGTCACCGGGGGGTTAGGGAGGGTGGGAAAACTTGAATTTTTCTTTGAACCTGAAGGCTGTGTGAAGTTCTCTAATCGACTTTCGTGGTGCATCAACTCCCTCAGTGAAACTGTGACAGTGACGACTTTGCACTGCATCTCGGATGGCCAACAAGGAGCAAGGGGTTGGCACGAGGCAGGGAACTAAGCCGGTCGATCCGCTCCTGATAGACCGTGAGAGACAGTCGAATCCAGACGAATCTCTAAATGCAGCTGCAGGGGATAGGGATGGACCTGATAGACCGTGAGAGACAGTCGAATCCAGCACCAGACGAATCTAAATGCAGCTGCAGGGGATAGGGATGGACCTGATAGACCGTGAGAGACAGTCGAATCCAGACGAATCTAAATGCAGCTGCAGGGGATAGGGATGGACCTGATAGACCGTGAGAGACAGTCGAATCCAGCACCAGACGAAACTGAATGCAGCTGCAGGGGATAGAGATGGACCTGATTGCACTGTTTGCCTCCGCACGTCCGGAGTCTGACGAGCCCGAAAACCCACCGGAATGATTCCGCGCACTTCCTTTTCTCCCTCATGAGTTGTCCCCCGCGGTCTATTAGTAATTGTTGTCGAAATGGCACCTCGAACCAGCTCATTGACGCTGCTCTCTGGACGTCTCTGAGGAGTACGGCAGCTTGCGGGCTGGATGCTGCGGCTGCCAGCCACGTGGCTCCGCCTCCGGGTTCAAGGCGGAGAGGATGAGGGAAGTCTGCTCCGTCTCCTCCGCCTGCCACTCGTTCTTCTTTGCTTCGAACTCCAGCTCGGGTGCCGACGCTTCCGACAAAAGAGAGCAGACGTTGCTGCTGATGGGCATGGGAGAGCCCGTGTCCGCTAAGGCACGACTCGATGAGCCTCGTGCTGTGCATTTCTTATTGATCATAACAAATGCACAATTGATGTCTCCTCACTCCATCAACAGCCAACAGCTGGCACGGTTTACCTCTAACAAGCTCATGGACGCTGCTCTCTGGACGTCTCTGAGGAGTACGGCAGCTTGCGGGCTGGATGCTGCCGTACTACGGTGGCTTCGCCTCCGGATGTGTTCAAGGCGGAGAGGATGAGGGCGGCCTGCTCAGTCTCCGCCGCCTGCCACGCATTCTTCTTTGCTTCGAACTTCAGCTCGCGGGCCGACTTCCGAAGTTCAGCCGACCGGCGCTCGAAGGATAGCAAGGCACGGGATCGCTGTGCTTCTGATATCCGATCCCGGCTCTTTTGCAGCTTCGACGCCGCTTTTTCGCGGCTCAGCTCCGCCTCCAACCGCAGCTCTTCCTCGATGATTCTTCGGTTCCTCCGCATTTCCCTCTGGCACTTTTACTCCCTGGCGGCTTGGTACTCTTCTTCTACGAGGGCCCGTTTGTACCCGTCACGGTTCCTCTGCCCCGCCAAGGCCGCTCTCCGCTGCGGCCTCCGCCTTCCGGGCAAGCTTCGCCCCGGCCCATGCTTGGTCTCGCAACTCCAACGCGGCCAGCCGAGCGTCGTGCGCCTTCTGATGGCGGACAGCAGCGCTGTCTCTGCCTTCGCTTTGGTCGTGCACCACTCGGCGTGGCTGGCCTGCCACTGTTTCTGACTGGCGATCACAGGTCTGGAGTCACTTACAAAAGACACCTTCGTGCCGCTGTGATGAAGCGAAATGCTGTGGTTTAATCAACCAGTTGGATTCCTCTTGTTCGTAACAGTTCCAAGCTGGCACTTCGTTGCGGGCACAACATGCAAGAAGGCCTGGAAGAAATCACGAGCTGCGGGTAGCACCCCCGAGAGCGCCACTCGCAGCACCTTCAATCTGAGCCCAGACCTAAACCCGCACTGACAATCCCGCATGTGTCCTCAGAGCCAATCCTTTTCTCGAAGTCTCGGATCGAGTTTGCCGACTTCCCTTACCTACATTGTTCTGTCGGCCAGAGGCTTGTAGGAGACCTATTGCCGTTCACGGTACGGCCCGATGCAAGAGAATGAGATCTCCCCTGTTTTTTTCCATGTCGAACGTGAGGGAAATGATCGCCTCGGCCACGTTGCACTCGACGACGCGGTACCCGTCGCCTGGAACTAACCAGGAGCCGCGGGTACCCCCCCGAGAGCGCCACTCACACTACCTTCAATCTGAACCCAGACCTAAACCCCAGTGATGCACCCTTTCTTGCTAGGTGTCGCCAGGCAATACGGAGAGCAAACAAGCACTGTTGTACCGTCCGGCTGGAGAGCAGAGTTTACCCCCCGTTTCTCGGAGGACTCGGTCCAAGCAATGCCACGAGACTCCTGGTTCGTTCGCAGTAGTATTCAATGCTCCGCTGAAGAAAGTGGAGAAGTGTGCGCTCTGGCAGAACAGCGTGTTGCCAGTCAGGAAGAGATATCTGGTGATCAAAAGAAATCAAACGGGTGGGGGATGTGTCCAGCTATGGGGCGAAGAAAAGGAAAAGTCAAGGGGATCTTGAGGCAGCTGAGCTGTACATGCTGCCTCTGCTTCTTTTTTACTTGATTTCACACTTGCAAAAGGGGGTGAGGAGGGGACAAGACGAATAATTGTACTTGGCAATTTGGTAATACGGGCAACCAAAGAAGGGATTTTTATTCTTCGCTTTTTCTCACGAACGGGGGGGTCGGTCCTGCTTTTGGCTTTGTAGGTTCTCCCGACTCCCCTATTCGTGGTCAGCACAAACTCAAGAGGTCTAGTCAACTATTCCCTGCAGTATTGGCATACTTTCAAGAACAAAATAGGTCTTTTTTCAATTGGCCAAACCTCGGCGCGACGCAGGAACTTCTTCGTGGAAGAACTCTCAAGTACATCCCGCAACGAGAAGACACACATCTTCCAGGGAGGGGAAACATCTCGAGACGAAGCCCTGGATTCCCCAGCTTTGGAGGAGCGTACAAGATGCAGACCTTTCTCGGAGTGGCTCGGCGTATCGCCCGAACTTACCCATCGGCAGACGTGTCGTCGAGGAACAAAGACTCGCCAAAAGAAGGACGAAAGCTTCTATGTCTTGGTGGGGGTGCACAGGAACCCGCCCAGGGCTTGCACCATGTCTGCTCGTCGTGAACACGACAACAAAAGATCGCTCTTTGGCACAGCTTTCGCACTATTTCTGCTGAGTCCCTCGTCTTTTTAGAGTTAAAGCCCGCTTGAATTTCCGGGGTTTTAGGGTCTCCGTCTTTGTCTTTCTGTCGTCTTTTTCTTCGATGCGACAAAAAGAAAAGACGAAAAAAGACCAACCCGAATACTTAGCTACCGCCACTGAGGGCGCCAGAGGCTTTGCTTGACAAATCGAGGTCAGCCTGGTGGCTTTCTGCAAAGACCAGAAGAAAGCACTCCCTCGCAGCTCGCCGGGAAGGGCCACTGCGGTGAAACTAGAGCGGTCTGGTCCGGATGGAGAGGTCTTTCGTTCCGGGTGAACTCGCCTGTTTCCACCAGTTGCACCACAGGTCTTTTCTACGACGTCACCGACATGTCTACCAGCGAACCACACCCACGGCCGAAGACCATCGTCAGAAGAGCTGTCATGCCACACACCGTGCCGTGCGGTCCTGGGATGGAGAGGGGCACTGTAGAGCGCGTATTGACAACCATCGACGAGCAACCTGTGCAACTACGGAGAAGAAGACTCCCAGACCGAGAAAGAGGTGACATTCTGACAGGTTTACTGCCTGTGCTGATTATTTGACTCAACACGGGGAATTTTACTAGGTCAGGACGATCTCAAGAATTTGACAGATTGAGAGCTCTTTCTCGATGAATTGTGTGGTGGTGCATGGCCGCTCCTGGTTGGTGGAGTGATTTGTCAGGTTGATTCCGTTAACGAACGAGATCTCGACCCTTAAATAGGTGGGCGTGTCGTTGTAGGAGATGTCTTTTGGCATCGGCGGCTTGCTGCTTACCCGAGACGCGCACTACTTCTTAAGGGGACTGAGCGCAAACCAGAACTCAGAGATTGATAACGACTTCCGTCCCTTCGCGGAACGGAACTCCTTCCAGAATCTTCGGAATGAAGTGACCGCCCAGATAGTAGTAGGGGCCCGTTGAACCTGGCAGCACAACGATTTGCAATCTGCGCAATTACCTCTTAGATACGGAGAACTCGCGAAGGATGTCATGGACTGCTGGGTCTACGAAAAGAACCGCATGAAGGCGGGCTGTCAATGACAGCGCCTACTTCCGCCGTCTAGCTCGTGTGCATCGACCAGCGACTATTGACTCGCTGCTGGCTCGCCTTGAAATCCCCCTGTGTGGGGCATATAAAAAAGAATAGGCGTGTGTTTGCTTTGTACTACGTGCCTCCAATGCATTGTTTCTACAAAAAGAAAACAGTCCTTTTGGCGATCAGGTCTCTGTCGAATAAGTGTACAATTATCCGCCCGCGCCCCCCCCCCTGGCCCTAAGCGGCCAGATTGCGGAGTCGTTGGCAGAATCGGACCTGACCCCCCCCCCCCCTATATACAGGCTATTTTCACTGTGGAGGGGGGACGCTACCTGTCACTCTCTAAGGTGGTCACCACGGTGGGTGGTCAGAAAAAAAAAATTTTTTTTTTGGCCCAAATACCCCAAAAACCACACTTTGAAAATTTTTTGTGGGCCCACTTTTGCCAGGGAATTTTGACCATTTCACCTTAGAGAATTCGACCACCCAGCCTCCAAGGCAACTGCACTGTAGAAGGGGGGGGGGGGGGTCCCTTGCAAAGTCGTTGGGGGCTCTCAGGGTAGTGTCAGCACTGCCCCCCCCCCCCCCCCCCGCCTCCCTTTACGTACATCTTCACAATAGTTATCACTTTGGCTAGCCCACGCGGCCCACTTGTTATGAGGTTTCACGTGGTAAACTGTCTAAAGGGGGCAGGGAAGGAGGGCGTGTGTGCAACAAAGGTTCTGGCAAAGTATTGAGATGGTGATGTACAGGCGGGGTAAGATATACCGTATTCGCAAAATGTTTTGGACCGGACAAAAAATCCCACTTGCTTATTCGAGTAAAGTTCGCTTATTGTTGGCCAGAAAATCCAAAACTTGTCCGGTCCAATAACAAGCCCGGTCCAAAATACGTCCAAATTCAACATTTTCCTTTCATCTCGTTCGCAAGGTCTGTTAGTTGCAAGGCCGAACTGGTACCCCTATAAATCCCGCAGATGATATGCGTGTTGTGCTACGTCATTCGTCGAAACCCAGCTGATCAAGACAAAGACAAGAAGCTACCGTACCTACTTCCTGTTGGCTACCCAGAGCGCATACAAGCACATCATCATCATTGTTCCTCCAGTATCTTCATGCCCACACCCCCTCCCCCTCCATGTCTCACATGTTATACAACGTGTGACATACCATATGCACAGACAAAACACGTGATTACGTGTGAACACAGTTTAAACCCATGTGGCCACAGTGTTCGTCCCGTGTTATCAACATAACAGATATCCCTTCTTCTTTTCATAACAAGTGGGTCGCGCAAAAGGGGCGGGGAAAGGGGAGGCGAGATATCGCAAAAATACTCGACGTAGCTGCTTCGACTCCGAATGGAGGGGAGGAAATATAGAGGTAGAGAGGCAAAATACAATACAAACACAATCTGATTTGTTCTTCGCTTACAACACCGTGTGCTGTTTTCTCTCTCAGGATTTTTGACATGTTGTGCTTGTGACGTGTCGTGTAGGGGTAGACCCGCATGACCTCACGTCCGTTCAACACGTGGTTCGGTAGTTACAGCACTTGGGATCCCTTCGGCTCTTTGTCTGGCAGCTTCGTCGAGCATTTCCATCCAAGCTCGCGCTTATGTAAAAAAGAAAACACCTCAAAACTGTACACCGCGAGAGTAGAGTTTTCGTTGGCGCACTACCCTGAACCCATTCCTGGACGTGGTAAGAAAAAGAAGAAGAAATAGAAAAGAACATTTCCGGAGTTCGGGCTTGCACTGATAAACGGACGATCAGCATCAACTGACCGAAGGCAATGAAAATGATAAGGCAAAGGTCTCTTGCGCTTCACGTGTACAGGGACAAACGTCTCTGGGGGGGTTTCCCGCATTATCACTTTTTCGTTGGCTTTGTTTTCTCGTTCATGTGCAACCGTTGTTCCGAAGATGTTCCCGCCAGTACAAATGTAGTAACAAGAGTATTAAATGTAGTTTGAACTTGATACGCAGCAACAATCTGTGTCGATAGACTGCACAGTAGTAGTAGTAGTATGTGTCGTCTGCCGAAGCAGCCGGAGACAGCAGGCGCAGGGGGCAGGTCTCGCTTTACTTTTCTCTTCTTCATGGAGACCCACCCCCGGCATCCCGACTGTCCAATCACTGTCGAGAAAGTTTGCGCCTATGGTGATGAGGTGGTTGACCAGGCCCCCGCGAAGCCTTATACACAACACGGCTACAACACGAGGATGCAGCCCTGCTTAGGTGCACTCAGCCATCAGGCCATTGGCTGCTAAGCACCCCCCGACCGGTCGATTTGCCACTTTTGTGGCCCTCTATTCGCCAGGCGGTGCTGTCAGCACTTGTTCCGCGTCGCATCAAGTACATGATGCTGGCAGTTGAGGGATCGGCGACCGCGACTCAATTACTGGGGGGGGTCGAATACAGGAGGTACCTTGAATAGAAGAGGTACCTTGAATACAAGAGGCATTGTGGAAATCTGGAAAAAAGCTGGATTTTTCTTGGTCCGCATAACAGACCTTTTTCGACGGCTTTCTGATCGCGATGAGCTCCGATGAAGAGAACCGTGAAAAATAGACGCGGGGACCAAGATTTATGTGCGTGGTTCGTGGGTCTTTACCAGATGCGGGGCACCGGGCGTGGAACCCACAGGGTTTCAATGGAAAGGACGGGAATCGACCCACTGGTTGGTGACATTTCTTTGCTGGCCCGTGTAGCAGACCTTTTTCGGCGAATTTGTGCTCGCGTTCAGCTCCGATGAAGAGAACCGTGAAAAATAGACCCGGGGACCACAAATTACGTGCGTCTTTCAAGAAGAAGGGAGTTCCCGCGGCTTCCGGGTTTGCGGTACTTCTTTCCATTTCTTTTTCGGAAAAATTGCAGGATCGGCACGCCGAATAGAACAGGTACCTCTTGTATTCGACCCCCCCCCAGTAAGGTGCGGTCAACAGTGTCACCACGTGAAGGCCCCTCCATGACACCTACCAACAAGAGAAGAAAAAGAAAAAGGCCGCTCCGGGTGCAGGAACGTGACAGTCAACCACAGTTGGCCAAAGCTTGAGTCGAAGGCAGGACAGTACCAACCCCGTCCCGCTCTGCCCTGTGGCTGACCGTCTCTACGAGCTTGTGTTCAGCGCAAGCGCCAAGCCCCAAGGTGCGCCACGCCTTGATGCTTTAGTAGGGGAAATCGGTAGCCACCTGACCCGTAGGCCCGTGGCTCTGCAGTACCGCCGAACACGTGACGCGTGGCAGGCTTTCCCCGGTACTCTCGTGCTGCGCAATATGGGGAGGTGTCGCTGCTCACCTGCCAAATCCGTCCTGACGTAGCCTCGGCCAGATCCAGCTGGCTGCTCCCTGCAGTTTGTGGGAGGTGGCAACCTGGCAAATTATCATGATCAGAAGGTCCCACCTGGGCGGTTCAGTTGCCTCACACATTGCATGCGGCTAAAAAGAGACGGGGTGACGTTGTTCTTGGTGCTGGTTGTGAGGGGTGAGGGAAAGGCAAGAAAAGAGACGGGGGGGAAATCTTAGTTTAATGCTGAGGCAGGACACTGCCTCACACGCATGTTTGATGCTAAAATAGAAAAGGGAAAAGGGTGAAGGGATCGCAGAAGGTATGCCTAGCCTAGGGGAATTGCAGGGGGTATGCCTAGGCTAGGGGGATTGCAAGAACGTGCTTGGAATGGATATGTGCTCAACACCGCACTGGCCCCGTCTGCTCCGTGTTTCGGTCCTTTAAGCCACGGACACAGAAGGCGGACCATTTTTTTTTTTTTTCCCGACGACAACTCGTGTCAGACTAGCCTACCCGAAGGCAGTTGATTTCTTTAGGCAAGGTTTCTCTGCCGGCGGAAGTTGTTTGGGTTAGCGTTTTTTTTTTTTTTTTTTTTTTGTCGGCCGCCCAATGTCCACTCTCCTTACTGTCTTTCTCCTTTCCGCTAGTCGCCTTTTTCACTGTCAAATCAAGCATGCACTAATCGAGATATCTCAAAACGAGGGATGACCAACGAGCCGCGAGCGGGTCGTCACATAGCGCTTTCACGCGCCTGGCCACGTGGCGGATTGTGGGCCTTCGTCTTGTCGCAAAGTCTTCGAGGAGTCGCCTCAGATGTGGTCGGTCTTGTGGGTATGCTTCCATGATATCAGACACATCATTGTGCGTCGCGTCGTCTGCCAGCAGTACATGCTGGGCGGTTGCCATCTCCGCGCACCGTATACAGTTGACCTTTGTGCCTCGAGGCATTACCGCACGCCGCACGATGGACTGCAGGAGGTCTGCCGCCCCGGGTATGGTCTCGAGGGAGCCGAGGGTGCTTCCCTTTGTCGTCTTTGCCGATGCCAGCTCTCGGATACTCCTCATGGCCGTCTTCGTGCGGCGGTGACGCCAGACGCGCCGCACGAAACGGATGGGGCTCTCCAGCATCGGGAACTCCTCAGCCACGAGACAGCACACAGACTTCACCCCGTTTAAAAGGTGGAGCAACTCCATGCTTAGACCCGGTCCTCTGTCCCGGAGTGCCTGGGTCGCCGCCTCGTCCGCCCGGTTGATGAAGGCGTTGTCGGCGTGCCCCTTACTCCATCGAAGGCACTGCGCGTACTCGCCTACTGCGTTGGCGACGGGGTCGCCGGGCTCTCCGCGGCGGACACGCAAGATTGCGGCCTCGCTGTCGCTGTACCACGTGACACGGTCGGGTGCGACTTCACGCCGCCGTAATGTCGTCGCTAACAGGTAGATGGCGGCCAACTCGGTCTCCGTACTCGATGTCACCGTGCCCCTCACCATGCAGCCGAACGACGTCGTGCCAATTGACACCCCGGCGGACCCGCGTGATTCGTCTTCCAGGAACCCCCCGTCGGTCGCCACCACCATTTCCCGCGGCTCCGAGAATTCATCCGTCCCCAGTAGCGCGTCTAACCGTTCCAAAACGTCCTCTCCCTCGACCGTCGGGTGTGGCGGCCTTCGCCGGAATCCTTCGACCGGCAGTGCGCTTTTCGCCTCGTCAGGTCGATGAGCCAGTACCGCCCGCGTTCGTTGTAGCGCCGCATATGTCTCGACATTTTGGCAGGCAAAGCCGTCTTTGCACCACGCGAAATCCTTTATCCCCCTGCTGTGGCGATGCTTGGGAAAGAGACTCGCGTGGGCTGCAACGAGCTTCGGCGCCCGCGGGTCGAAGCAAGACGAAAGACAGTGCATCGATACGATGGGGAGCACGTGGCTGCTGAAAAAGGCGCATTTTCGCCTTGTGGAGCGGTGCACGTGGGAGTTTGTGAAGTCGACGAGGCGCGCCAGCCTTTCCATGCACTTGGCGTCATTGTCGCACCCACTCAGTCGTCCGCCCGCATGGATACACACGCCCAGCAGTCTTGCCCGGTTGGTGGTTTCACGGATGGGATCCGAGCTCCATGCGAAGGAAGACCTCGCCAGTACAACCGTCTTTTCCTCAGCCAACTCCAGGTCTTTCGATGTCGCCCACTTCTTTAGGGCCCTGTACGTTCCTTGGAGTCTTGATCTCGTCGTACGTGCAACCAGGTCATCGACGTATGCCCGTGTTTCATCCTCGGGGGGAGGCTCGCAGGTATACAAGATGTACAGCAGCACGCTGAGGGGTGATCCCTGGAGAACGCCGCGTTTCATGCCAACCGGCGGGGTGAAACCGTCATAGTGCACAATCGACACTTCCTGATCCTCGATGACCCTCGCTATCGTCCTCGCCCACTCGGGACCAAGCAACCTCTCGACCGTCCGAACCAGCTTTTCATGCGGTATCGTGTCAAATGCCGCGAGAACGTCGACTAGCAGCAGCAGGTGTTCTTTTTTTTTTTTTTTTTCCCGACGACAACTAGTGTCAGACTAGCCTACCCGAAGGCAGTTGATTTCTTTAGGCGAGGTTTCTCTACCGGCGGAAGTTGTTTGGGTTAGCGTTCTTTTTTTTTTTTTTTTTTGTATAAGCACCTGCTTTGTAGGAAATGCTTGAGGAGACTGCCAGTTGCGATAGATCAAAGGAGGTAAATGTGCTGTAGCCCACACGAAACACAGGTAACCCTGGGTTTAGTGGCGGGCGTAAGCGTTCAACAAAAATGCCGAAGCAACTCGACAGGTCGGGCGCGGTGAGTTGGGTGAAGAGGGTGGTCGGGACTGATGTCCCGTCCCTTTTTTCCTTCACCGCGAACAACCGCCGTCTCTCGACGGTGTTGAAGGTCGCCCGCGAGGTCGAGGGCACCGCGGAAGCCGGGCTGAGGCGCCTCCTGGGCGCCTTGGGCTACACCGACGAGGAGGCCCCCCCGGAGGGCAACAAAAAAGACCCACTTTGTAGTTGTATTGTTTTCTCCCCCTCTAGCCTCCTTCGAAATGAGCACAAGGCAGTCCCTCGAGTATTTTTCCATCAGGCACCTTCCTTTCCACCGGCCCAACGGACCGCGATTCTAAGAAAAGAACAGCCGCTCTGTGAGCCGGCTTCGAGGTTAGGCCGGCTGTACTGGGCCGCTTGTTTGCCGGTTTGGGTGAAAGCAGAAAGAAAAGAGTGTTTGCTTGATGTGTGTTGTACGTTTTTCGCTCGGTGGCTTCCCTACGCCCACTAGGTTCAGTTGAGCGGAGGTTCCATCATTGCATGTCTTCAAGTTCTTGAACTTCGGCGTACTTATGTAGGTGGTTGCGTGTCTGTGGGTGCTTGTGGGTGGCTCCTTCCGATTGCTCGGGGTGCCTTTCCTCCCACTACGTTCGCGTCGCTGCGGGTGGCTTGCCGCCAGCACCTGCGCGGCTTCTCCCCATCGGGGCCTGTACGGCCGGGTGACGAATCCGTGGTGCCGCCGCGGCAAAAGAAAACTGTTTGGTTGTTTGGTGACAGTGGTTCTCACCAGCCTCCCCGGCCTTGTTTCCGACACAGTTGTTAGTCGTTTGGTGAGGAGTGGGCATTCATCATGCCTAGCGGGGGGGGCTTTCCTACGACCTCCACTTACTGCAGTAATGCGCGGGCACGGCTGACGTCATGTGGACAGTTGAACGGCCGAGAGCGTCTAAAAAAAACACACGGTGGAGTCCAGCCTCAGAGGCTGAAGCTTTTGAAGAGGGTGTCACACCCGTCTTTCGGGCGCGCATTCACACGCGGTTTGGTTGTACCCAATCCGCTTTTCGGGTGCGACTCGGGTGGCCCCTCTTGAACTCCGGCTTCTGAGGCTGGACTTCACTCTCTCCGTGCAGCATTCGAGACAGAATGGGCATAAGTACGAGAGCGTGCTTCCGCAATGAGTTGTAGTCGCAGTGTGTAATATGGAGCAAAGAGGGAGTCGGGATGGGAAGAAGTGCATGGGCTTGTTGTGAAAGAAAGAAGTATCTGGTGCTTGAACGAGAGCAATAAAACCGTCTGTCGGTTGTTGATTAGATTGTTTTGACTCTTCCTTAGATTCTACGTGACCCTAGCCTGCCCGTGTTGGGAAACCTCGCACTGCGGTGTAAAGCTGGATTGAGTGCTCTTGAAGAAGGCCCTTTTCTTGCTTGTGGCCGTTCTGTCATCTACATTCGATCGATGACGGGGTCGCTGCGTTCGGTCGTGGGGCGCTCGTCTGCTCAGGGGCTACAGAATACCACTAGATAGTCCTGATTCTGTTTTGAGTGGCAACGTGAAAAGTAGACACCGCAGACACAAGGTGGTCAAAAAGGAGGTTGGAAGGTGAGTGATCATGATTCTTTCCTTCGCAATTGCCCAATCTTCTTCTATTCGCCTGTCGACAGCTTGCACCATCTCCACTTCCCTGTCAGCATCCGCGCTGTGACAAAGAAGACATACCGGAAACGGGCTTCGTCGCAACTCTTTCATCCCTTTTCGGGGGCGAATCCAGTTCTCGCTGTTAACGTTCGCTGCTGTACGCATCTGCGACGTAGTTCTTGCGTCTCTACACATGCTGCTCTCTCAGTTGCTGACATTTAGTTATTGCATCAGCGTTCGTGCACCGGTCTCCTGGGTTGTACTTCAGCAGGCTTGCTATGAGCTCCACCAGCCCGGGCGCTATCGTGGGTGTTGCCTGTATGCTGTCCATTGGAAGACCGGCTTGATGCTGGGCCAAGAAACCAAGCAGCGTAACCCATTCCCACGGTGTGCGCCCATTGATGAGCTGCCATGCTGTGCAGCCCACGCTGTACATGTCAGCAGGAAACGAGTATCGATGGTTGTTCTGAACCTCAGGCGCCATGTAGGGAAAAGTACCCGCTTGGGTACCCGTGGCCGTCATGGCGGCCTTCTCCTTTGAGATTCCAAGGTCGACTAGCTTTGCAACCCCTTCGGATGGAAGCATGATGTTCTGTGGCTTGATGTCACGGTGCAAACAGCGATGTTTATGTAGAGCACCAACTCCACGAAGCAAACCAAGACAAATCGAATAATACTCGGCCCAGGACAGGAATGGTCTGCGTGATGCTGTTGTTGATCCACCCTTCTTCGCCCGTTTAAGCCGTTGCTCGAGGCTCTCTGCAAGCAGTTCAAGGAGAAGAAATGTCTGCGTGCCGTCGCAATGCCAGCCGTAAATCCGAGAAACGTGTGGATCGTCTAGGCGTCGAAGGCACCAGCTGATGCGATCTGATCGCCTTCGTCGCCCGAGGAGGGTCCGGAGGACCCTTCAGCAGAGGAGGACGCGGCGGGGGACGCGGCCGAACGTCATCGCTGTCGCCGGAGTCGCCCCGGCGGTCTCCTTTGCCGGCGCCGCGCCCCTAGCGCGTTGCGTAGGGAGACGCCCCCGGCTAGAATGGTCGTGAGGGCCTTCCGCAGCGCCGCACTCGCCGTCGTTTGGCGGCGTTCCTCGTTGGTGCGCACGTAGTCTACACCGTGCTGCACCCCGTCAAAACATGGGCGCTCAGCTAGCTGCGCCCAGGCGGACTGACCCAGCTGCCCCGCAACACATGGTGCCACTCGGCCCGTCCCATGTCCAGCAGGACCCGCCCTTGCACCTTCATGGTGCTGAGGTCAAACCCGTCGGATTTTGGCCCGACTGGGGGGAGCGACGTTGGCACCAGCTGCGATCAACTGCGTGACAACTTCTGAGTGACCGTAGCTGCTGGCAATATGCAGAGCCGTCCAACCATCTGTGTCATTGGGTGAGCGGTTAAAATGTACAACGACACGAACACAATGTGTGGGTGGTAGCAATCAGATGCAGACTGCATCACGGGCAGCCTGAAGCGGGAGGTGTTACTTTCAGATTCACGTCTCAGGGTCGAGACGCTGGCGACAGAGAATGGATGATCTTGGGCAAACACAAATCTTCCGTGTCATATGTTGACATGTGGCATCTTCTTGTCCGGAAAGGACACGTTGTGAGCCGCTCTCCACATTGGAATTCGGTGTTTTTTGGGTTCCATCTTTGTTTGATAAGGGAACAAGGGAAAACGACATTCACCGATCTGCTATGTATCATCCTGCTTCTTGCATGTCAAAACGTTGTGACCCGAATCACCACATCTGGCGCACTTTCGTTTCTTTGCTGCTGGCGGTGGGTCACTTGACGTGCCGCGCTTGGAGCCCTTTCGTGGTTTGTTGATTACCTCGGAGCATATTCGTTTGCAACAACCACATCGAAGGGGACGGACCTCACCATTGCTGAGGAAGTATAATATTATACTTGCACTCAAGGGTTGCAAGGCACGGGCACTTGGACGGCGTAAGTCTCACGGATGGATTCCTTCAAATGAACGGCATGGGTAAACGAGGCGGGGTCTTTTTTCATTCATCTTGCTATGATTGCGACGTTTGTAAGAAGGTAAATTTCCCTTATATCCCACCCCAAACAAATTTGTGCCCTTATATCCCACTTCAAACAAATTTTGTGCCCTTATATCCCACTTCAAACAAATTTTGTGCCCTTATATCCCAATCTGGGATATAAGGGCACAAAATTTGTTTGAAGTGGGATATAGGGGCACAAAATTTGTTTGGTCGTGTAAAAAGTCTTTTGAGGGAACCGAACCGGCCACCCATGGTGCCGGTGGCATGTGTGCTTTGACTCGGCCACAACGTCCAAAAATTCCAGGGCAAAATTTTCGACCAAAATTTGCCCCAACATTTTTGCCCACAAAATTTTGCCAACTAGATTATGACCAAAAATCTGGACCCAAAAATTTCGATGCCAAAAAATTGGACCAAAAATTTGGACCAAAAATCTCGACCAAAAATTTGGACCCAAAGTTTCGACCAAAAATTTCGACCAAAAATTTTGGACCCAAAATTTAGACCCCAAAAATTGGACCCAAAAATTTCGACCAAAAATTTGGACCCAAAATTTGGACCCAAAATTTCGACCAAAAATTTCGGACCCAAAATTTCGACCCCAAAAGTTGGACCCCAAAAATTTCGACCAAAAATTGGACCCAAAATTTCGACCAAAGATTTGGACCAAAAATCTCGACCAAAATTTTCGACCCCAAAAATTTGGACCCCTAAAATTTGACCAAATTTTTTGACCCAGTCCACCCCCTTCCATCCGTTTTTGGTGTTTCCTTGTCCGTAGGCATAAAGCTGGCTTCAATGCCCCACCCGAGACGTCTCAAGACGTTCTGGGTGCCTCAGAGCGACTGGTTGCACCGTTTCACAACTTCAAGCTGGCCACCGCGGCCACACTCGATCCCCGATCGGGTGCCTCAACTTGGGAGGCTCAAGCAAGTACTCAAGAGAACCGCATCAGAGCCAGGTGCCTGGCTGCACCGTCTGACCGTGCGGCGTGTCACGGCGTGCCACGCTGACGTTCGGGGCTAATCGCGGTGACAGAACTGTAGTAGCTGGCCAGATGCTACAGCCGAGAGTCAGGCGAGACAACTGATCTCATCAGACTCATGATCCGTAAGCGAAGATTACTGCAGTGAAGGAAGCTGTGTCCACCGTCGTGCAACCGGTGTGTGTGCAACCAGTTGCGGTGCAGGCGTGGGCACAACGACAGTTGATGACTTCAGGAAGGAATCAGCCATTCTTGCGCGAGCTGCAGATTCCGTCTGTCGGCAACAGTGTCCGACTGTGTCGCCACCTTGGGTTGTTAGCCCACCGTCCTCCGCGGTTCTGGCCATCTGTCTTGTAATCTGGGTTCAGTTCCGAGTTTGGTTTCCTATCCGAGGCTATCGGGCACTGGTTCAGTTTCGGGTTGAGGTTCGGTTTCGGGTTCGGTTCTGCCACCATCACTCCTCACCCGAACTTCTGGGCTCGGGTTCGATTTCGGGTTTGGCTCGCCGTGCCAGGGCCCAGGCATGGGCGTCAACTCGCGACACGTGATGTCTCCATGTCACTGCCAATGTCAGGAGCATGGCAGTGCACTCAAACGCCACCTTTCGCTGTTGTTCCTGTCTGTCTGAGCACTCAAACTTTGAGTCAAAGCGCACGCGCCCGCTCTCCTCCTTCGTTCGCTGCTGTGACAGGGGCTGTGCTGCAGTGTGCACGCATGCACGTGGCAATAGCAACAGCAACAGGAGTCCAGCGTCGGGACCCGGCTGGACGAAAAGTTTTTTTTTCGCCGTAGGTATCCGGATGGTCGAGCCAACCACCCTTGGGTTTCAAGGTGGTTCAAGCCCCTCCTCGGCAAGTTTTCCAGCATTTTCCTCGATTCAAATTTGTCAAAACAAATTTGTGCCCTTATATCCCAGTTTGGGATATAAGGGCACAAAATTTGTTTGAAGTGGGATATAAGGGCACAAATTTGTTTTGAGTGGGATATAAGGGCATTACACCTTGTAAGAATTAGTAAATTTGGTCGACAACCTTGTAAAACGTAGTAAATATATGGGATCTTGCTTAAGAGCCACATCCATCACACTTGGGAAAACGTAGAGCTCTTTTGTGGAGCCCTCCGTTCTTCGGTGGCATGTCTCGCAGTCGACGTCGGGGACACGGGTTGCCTTCTTGTTCTTCACTTTCTGTACGAGAACTTCGAGTGGCTCGGTGTAAGCTTTTTACGCCTCAACACACCCTGGGTCCCTTAGGACTTTCTCGTCGTAGTGGGTCACCATGTCTCCTGATGCCCAATCACCCATCTTTTGAACCTGCATGGGGTCCATACCCGCTTTCAGAAGGGATGCAACAACCATCTATCCGGGCACTGTGGGTTAGAAAACGCGCCCTCGTCCGTCCCGAGCAGTCGGCGTCGTTGAACGGCTGCAGGATGCCCCGCTTCCCCGCAGTCCCGCGGAGGGCATCCCTAAAACGAGGCATGGACGGGAAACCGGCACAAGAGGCGTTTCCCTTTGGCCATGAGTTTCAGAAGAGGGAAAAGACCTCGACAGGGCAGTACAGAATAGACTCTGGCACGCTGTCGGGTCCATTCGGCAGGAGCAAAGGGGGCAACAGATTGATGCTTTCAAAGGTGAGGTATCTACTGCACGTCCCTGTTGCCTTGAACATAGTCGATCCAACCCTCACGCCGCCCTCGCCGACGCGGACATCCTCCGTCAGGATCGACTGCATGGAGAGTGAAGTGCTCACCCAGCAGCTGCACATCCGCGCCGTACCCGCCAACGGTCCGCACGAAGCCGAAGATCTGACGGGACTGTGCGGCGCCTCGGGGCTCGTCGCTCTCAGGGTCAGGCGCCGCTCTCTTCAACGCTCTGATCATCCTGCGGATGTCGTCAGCAGGATTCTCGAGAACCCAACCATCCGCCGTGTCCTCGGCTAAGATGGCGTTGATGATGTTGTGGGGCGCCTTGTACGCCTCATCTTTCATGCCTACAGGTATCCGCCGAAGTTCTCAAGCCTCCGGACCGTCGTCGGGTATGGATGCACGCCCTCGCTCGCACGCCACTCCCTGTACGTGGCCGTGTTCGAGTTGTTGACCCTCCTTGTGCCTGCAGTCGTCTACAGGCTCCTCATGCGAGGGCGGGCTGCATCAGGGGGACGTCCTCGAGGGCACGCTTTAGCGCCCGCCGCTGAGACGTTGACCTCTTCTCAACCGGTGTTACGGGACTGACCAGCGCAGGAGAGCTCTGATCACGCGCTCTCACCAAGTCCTGTACTCTGCGGTACAGCTCAGGACTGGGCACACGCACCGGAAGTGCCCACATCGGAAGCTTCTCCAGTGTCAGAAGGGTCGTATCGTCCGGGAGGCCTCGGAGGCTTCTACTCACGTCCCTCCACTCTTCCTCATTGAACAAGGTCCGCAGAAACGCGACCCACCCAATCATCTTTTCTGGGGCAGGGAGGGCGGGAAGAAAAGAGAAAGAGAGTCATAAATAGAGGTAGCGAGGGTTTGGAGGAGGACGCTGGCGTGCGTCGGGGCCAGTGAGAAGCACCGGCTACATTCAAGCCTTCGAGTTTGCTGAGCCGGACGTCCAGTAGCTGTACCCCCTTCTGCAATACCTATGCCTCTTCTGTGATGTCATCTGCCTCGCACGTGGAGGCCTCATAGCACCCACATGAACAAAAAAACATTCTTCGCATCGTAAAACATACCGTTGTCCTGCACGACCTTGGCACCAGCTGCGATCAATTCCTTGACAACTTCTGAGTAACCGTAGCTGCTGGCAATATGCAGAGCCGTCCAACCATCTGTGTCATTGGGTGAGCGGTTAAAATGTACAACGACACGAACACAATGTGTGGGTGGTAGCAATCAGATGCAGACTGCATCACGGGCAGCCTGAAGCGGGAGGTGTTACTTTCAGATTCACGTCTCAGGGTCGAGACGCTGGCGACAGAGAATGGATGATCTTGGGCAAACACAAATCTTCCGTGTCATATGTTGACATGTGGCATCTTCTTGTCCGGAAAGTACACGTTGTGAGCCGCTCTCCACATTGGAATTCGGTGTTTTTTGGGTTCCATCTTTGTTTGATAAGGGAACAAGGGAAAACGACATTCACCGATCTGCTATGTATCATCCTGCTTCTTGCATGTCAAAACGTTGTGACCCGAATCACCACATCTGGCGCACTTTCGTTTCTTTGCTGCTGGCGGTGGGTCACTTGACGTGCCGCGCTTGGAGCCCTTTCGTGGTTTGTTGATTACCTCGGAGCATATTCGTTTGCAACAACCACATCGAAGGGGACGGACCTCACCATTGCTGAGGAAGTATAATATTATACTTGCACTCAAGGGTTGCAAGGCACGGGCACTTGGACGGCGTAAGTCTCACGGATGGATTCCTTCAAATGAACGGCATGGGTAAACGAGGCGGGGTCTTTTTTCATTCATCTTGCTATGATTGCGACGTTTGTAAGAAGGTAAATTTCCCTTATATCCCACCCCAAACAAATTTGTGCCCTTATATCCCACTTCAAACAAATTTTGTGCCCTTATATCCCACTTCAAACAAATTTTGTGCCCTTATATCCCAATCTGGGATATAAGGGCACAAAATTTGTTTGAAGTGGGATATAGGGGCACAAAATTTGTTTGGTCGTGTAAAAAGTCTTTTGAGGGAACCGAACCGGCCACCCATGGTGCCGGTGGCATGTGTGCTTTGACTCGGCCACAACGTCCAAAAATTCCAGGGCAAAATTTTCGACCAAAATTTGCCCCAACATTTTTGCCCACAAAATTTTGCCAACTAGATTATGACCAAAAATCTGGACCCAAAAATTTCGATGCCAAAAAATTGGACCAAAAATTTGGACCAAAAATCTCGACCAAAAATTTGGACCCAAAGTTTCGACCAAAAATTTCGACCAAAAATTTTGGACCCAAAATTTAGACCCCAAAAATTGGACCCAAAAATTTCGACCAAAAATTTGGACCCAAAATTTGGACCCAAAATTTCGACCAAAAATTTCGGACCCAAAATTTCGACCCCAAAAGTTGGACCCCAAAAATTTCGACCAAAAATTGGACCCAAAATTTCGACCAAAGATTTGGACCAAAAATCTCGACCAAAATTTTCGACCCCAAAAATTTGGACCCCTAAAATTTGACCAAATTTTTTGACCCAGTCCACCCCCTTCCATCCGTTTTTGGTGTTTCCTTGTCCGTAGGCATAAAGCTGGCTTCAATGCCCCACCCGAGACGTCTCAAGACGTTCTGGGTGCCTCAGAGCGACTGGTTGCACCGTTTCACAACTTCAAGCTGGCCACCGCGGCCACACTCGATCCCCGATCGGGTGCCTCAACTTGGGAGGCTCAAGCAAGTACTCAAGAGAACCGCATCAGAGCCAGGTGCCTGGCTGCACCGTCTGACCGTGCGGCGTGTCACGGCGTGCCACGCTGACGTTCGGGGCTAATCGCGGTGACAGAACTGTAGTAGCTGGCCAGATGCTACAGCCGAGAGTCAGGCGAGACAACTGATCTCATCAGACTCATGATCCGTAAGCGAAGATTACTGCAGTGAAGGAAGCTGTGTCCACCGTCGTGCAACCGGTGTGTGTGCAACCAGTTGCGGTGCAGGCGTGGGCACAACGACAGTTGATGACTTCAGGAAGGAATCAGCCATTCTTGCGCGAGCTGCAGATTCCGTCTGTCGGCAACAGTGTCCGACTGTGTCGCCACCTTGGGTTGTTAGCCCACCGTCCTCCGCGGTTCTGGCCATCTGTCTTGTAATCTGGGTTCAGTTCCGAGTTTGGTTTCCTATCCGAGGCTATCGGGCACTGGTTCAGTTTCGGGTTGAGGTTCGGTTTCGGGTTCGGTTCTGCCACCATCACTCCTCACCCGAACTTCTGGGCTCGGGTTCGATTTCGGGTTTGGCTCGCCGTGCCAGGGCCCAGGCATGGGCGTCAACTCGCGACACGTGATGTCTCCATGTCACTGCCAATGTCAGGAGCATGGCAGTGCACTCAAACGCCACCTTTCGCTGTTGTTCCTGTCTGTCTGAGCACTCAAACTTTGAGTCAAAGCGCACGCGCCCGCTCTCCTCCTTCGTTCGCTGCTGTGACAGGGGCTGTGCTGCAGTGTGCACGCATGCACGTGGCAATAGCAACAGCAACAGGAGTCCAGCGTCGGGACCCGGCTGGACGAAAAGTTTTTTTTTCGCCGTAGGTATCCGGATGGTCGAGCCAACCACCCTTGGGTTTCAAGGTGGTTCAAGCCCCTCCTCGGCAAGTTTTCCAGCATTTTCCTCGATTCAAATTTGTCAAAACAAATTTGTGCCCTTATATCCCAGTTTGGGATATAAGGGCACAAAATTTGTTTGAAGTGGGATATAAGGGCACAAATTTGTTTTGAGTGGGATATAAGGGCATTACACCTTGTAAGAATTAGTAAATTTGGTCGACAACCTTGTAAAACGTAGTAAATATATGGGATCTTGCTTAAGAGCCACATCCATCACACTTGGGAAAACGTAGAGCTCTTTTGTGGAGCCCTCCGTTCTTCGGTGGCATGTCTCGCAGTCGACGTCGGGGACACGGGTTGCCTTCTTGTTCTTCACTTTCTGTACGAGAACTTCGAGTGGCTCGGTGTAAGCTTTTTACGCCTCAACACACCCTGGGTCCCTTAGGACTTTCTCGTCGTAGTGGGTCACCGTGTCTCCTGATGCCCAGTCACCCATCTTTTGAACCTGCATGGGGTCCATACCCGCTTTCAGAAGGGATGCAACAACCATCTATCCGGGCACTGTGGGTTAGAAAACGCGCCCTCGTCCGTCCCGAGCAGTCGGCGTCGTTCAACGGCTGCAGGATGCCCCGCTTCCCCGCAGTCCCGCGGAGGGCATCCCTAAAACGAGGCATGGACGGGAAACCGGCACAAGAGGCGTTTCCCTTTGGCCATGAGTTTCAGAAGAGGGAAAAGACCTCGACAGGGCAGTACAGAATAGACTCTGGCACGCTGTCGGGTCCATTCGGCAGGAGCAAAGGGGGCAACAGATTGATGCTTTCAAAGGTGAGGTATCTACTGCACGTCCCTGTTGCCTTGAACATAGTCGATCCAACCCTCACGCCGCCCTCGCCGACGCGGACATCCTCCGTCAGGACCGACTGCATGGAGAGTGAAGTGCTCACCCAGCAGCTGCACATCCGCGCCGTACCCGCCAACGGTCCGCACGAAGCCGAAGATCTGACGGGACTGTGCGGCGCCTCGGGGCTCGTCGCTCTCAGGGTCAGGCGCCGCTCTCTTCAACGCTCTGATCATCCTGCGGATGTCGTCAGCAGGATGTTCGAGAACCCAACCATCCGCCGTGTCCTCGGCTAAGATGGCGTTGATGATGTTGTGGGGCGCCTTGTACGCCTCATCTTTCATGCCTACAGGTATCCGCCGAAGTTCTCAAGCCTCCGGACCGTCGTCGGGTATGGATGCACGCCCTCGCTCGCACGCCACTCCCTGTACGTGGCCGTGTTCGAGTTGTTGACCCTCCTTGTGCCTGCAGTCGTCTACAGGCTCCTCATGCGAGGGCGGGCTGCATCAGGGGGACGTCCTCGAGGGCACGCTTTAGCGCCCGCCGCTGAGACGTTGACCTCTTCTCAACCGGTGTTACGGGACTGACCAGCGCAGGAGAGCTCTGATCACGCGTTCTCACCAAGTCCTGTACTCTGCGGTACAGCTCAGGACTGGGCACACGCACCGGAAGTGCCCACATCGGAAGCTTCTCCAGTGTCAGAAGGGTCGTATCGTCCGGGAGGCCTCGGAGGCTTCTACTCACGTCCCTCCACTCTTCCTCATTGAACAAGGTCCGCAGAAACGCGACCCACCCAATCATCTTTTCTGGGGCAGGGAGGGCGGGAAGAAAAGAGAAAGAGAGTCATAAATAGAGGTAGCGAGGGTTTGGAGGAGGACGCTGGCGTGCGTCGGGGCCAGTGAGAAGCACCGGCTACATTCAAGCCTTCGAGTTTGCTGAGCCGGACGTCCAGTTGCTGTACCCCCTTCTGCAATACCTATGCCTCTTCTGTGATGTCATCTGCCTCGCACGTGGAGGCCTCATAGCACCCACATGAACAAAAAAACATTCTTCGCATCGTAAAACATACCGTTGTCCTGCACGACCTTGGCACCAG
>JAPJBO010001644.1:0-34442 GCA_030068145.1 Diplonema papillatum | reverse complement strand
CAAGCGGGCCTCCAGTGAAGTAACGAAGCTCATCCGAGTGTCCGATGAAACCCCTTGTCAATACCACCCAACGACTGCGACGCGCGTGCGAAATGTCGGACGCTAGCGTCTGTCAAGAGCATGCGTGACTCAGCCGTGTTTTAAAGGTGAGATGAGAGGCACCGGCTCACTCTGTCAAAGGACTATACTAACGCAACAAGAAGACGAGCTAATGCGAGATAGTGGTACCCGAGCCCGTACGCACTCGACAACCTGCTTCCGTGAGTCAGCCCGAGCTTCCTGGTCTCCAGCTACACTGCCTGTCGCGGTCATTTTTTCAGACTAATATTCTTGTTTTTATTCCAATTTCAATATCCTGTCATCAGCACCTTTTTAGCCCCGGAAGAAGGTGCGTTAGTGGGCCCGTTGAACCGGCCTATCAAGATTGGCTGAGTGTCACGCCTTTAATCAATTACTGCAGTACCCCCCCAATTCACCCAAATGTTGATCGAGTGTAATCGAGCGTAATCGAGCGTAATCGAGTGTAATCGAGTGTAATCGACGCGTAATCGAGCTAAAGTCACTTTCAGGGGGGCTAGGTGAATTGGCTCATTATCGCATATTAGGTATTATCGCATATTATCGTCGTCTTGTTTCGAGTGGGGAGATTTGCAAGCAGATGAGAGAGAGAGAGAGGAGAGAGAAGAGAGAGAGAGAGAGAAGAGAGCGAGAGAGAGAGAGAGAGATAGAGAGAGAGAGAGAGAGAGGAGGAGAGAGAGAGAGAGAGAGGAGAGAGAGAGAGAGAGAGAGAGAGAGAGAGAGAGAGAGAGAGAGAGAGAGAGGGAGAGAGAGAGAGAGAAGAGAGAGAGAGAGAGAGAGACGAGTTAGAGTGCAGGGACCATCTCTCCGGGGAGTTTCCGGTCTCCTCACTTATATATACAACACAAACACAATCTGATTTGTTCTTCGCTAACACCACCGTGTGTTGTTTTCTCACTCAGGACTGTTGACCTGCTGTGTTTGTGTGATTTGTCGTGTAGGTAGACCCGCATGACCTCAACGTCCGTTCAACACGTGGTTCGGTAGTTACAGCACTTGGGATCCCGTCTGTTCTTAGTCGGGCAGCATCGTCGAGCATTTCCTTCAAGCTGGCGCTTATGCTAAAAAAAAAAAACGCAGCTTTATTATCTTGTGGGTTATTTGTTGCACTCGTATTTCGTCCTGTTTTTTTGAGGTGCCTCTGTGCGAGGAAGGGTGGAAGTTGGACACTAACGCGGTCGCCTGCCTCATCTCCGGGAGGAGGGCCCCCGCCGGAGCGCTTGCCGCTTAGCTCAGCATTCCCAACTGAGCGCAATAGCAAGGAGGCCTCGTTCGGACCTTCATGAGCCGGTCCATCCCCTCTTGATAGACCGCGATAGACCGAAGAATACAGCACCGGGCAATTCGATGCAGCTCTAGGGACTAGAGATGGACCTGATAGACCGTGGTGGACCGTGATTCACTGTGATAAACAACGGCAGGCACTACTACTACTACGATGCAGTTTCAAGAGATAGGGGCGGACTGGCTCACTTTACTCTTCGGTACGACAGGGCGATAACCGCAAAATCGATCGAGGGGAGCGAGGTCGGAAACAAGGACGGGGGGAGGAATAATTCCGAATCCTTAAGTTTCCGAATCGTCCCCTTCCAACCTTGCTTCTGAAGCAAGCGGACTTCAAACGCTCAGGGCTTGTCGCCCAATACCTCTCGTCTCTCTGCAGGCCATCACTCGACCCCCCCAGACGCACCGAAGGTGCTCAAACAAGTTTGCTAGCAAGGAGTTAACCAACATGGCTCGAGGAAATACGGGACCTCCTCTGTGGACACCCCATCCCCATTCCCGGAGACTCACCGACGCCAGTTGTGTCCCCAAGCAGCTTGCGGGGCACCTTCCAGCTATCCATGGAACACCGGTTCAGGCTTGGGCTCCGCCCTATTCACTCGCCGTGGCTGCCGTTTCTCAGGCTCCCTCTCCGGAATCGAACCCTATTTTCCCGTTGCCGCGGTCACTGTATATGCCAAGGTTCAAGCTCATATGAGAGGCAAGAGCCAGTGTCTCTCATACCATCGGTGGTCGACCCGTATGCGTAAAGTGTACGCGTAAGCGCGTTCATCCCGATGAAGAGATTACGTGCAAGGCACCAATACCACCGTTCATAATGCACAGGTTTGGATGCGAGGGGTTTATCCCAGCCTTCTGACCTACCAGCAGCACGCTGGTGCCCAGCAAACCGTCTCACCCTGAAGACACGGCTGTTTCACGCATGCTGTTGTCCGTCCGGCATCGAGCACGAGTGGTAGCACTGTGTAGTATTGTCTAAGGGGTTGCATTGGACACTCGAACGAGCTTCGGTACTGCCCTAGCGCCCCCATCATTTCTCAAGATGCTTCTCATTTTAACACCGGGTTCGCACTCCCGTATCTGACACGAGTAATCGGATTGCGATGCTCTTTCTTCACGGATGGGGTTCCTTCGCCGTTTTCGTTCTCGCGGCAGGTGGAGACGGCAAACGAAGAAGAAGCTCGGGTACCAAAAAAGAAGAAAAGCATGAACGTAGAGGCAAGCGCAGATACTAATAAAGGAGCCGAAGGGAACGGTTTGCCGCGAACGCAATGAGCCGGGCCGCATAAGTCTGGGTGTTCAAAATCCATGTCAAACGTTTAAACGTTCAGCGCTTGCCACGATCACTGGCCCGCAGCAGGCCCCTCGCTCCCCCTCTCTTTTAAGACATTAAAAAAGCACTTTCTTTTTTTGGGTTTTTTTTATCGTTTTCTCTTCTCTTCCCCCGCTGACCGATCGCAGGGAAGATAGGGTGTTCACTTTTTTCTTCTCCTTTTTTTTTTGCTTTTTTCGTTTGCAGAGCAAAACAAGCAAATGAAAGGAGGTAAAAAAAGCAAGTGCTCGGTTTGCTAGCGGCGATCGGGAGGAGAGCGGGTGACAGATCAGGGCCAAGGAGCAGACGGCGGTGGCACAGCGAGCACGGATAGTACACAGCTGGTGGCACACCCCGTCTTCGGCCAATACGTTTTGTGTTTTCTCTTGGACTGCTTCGTGTTGTAAGAAACCAGCATACTTAAAATGAAAGAAACAAACATTTTCCGGAATCGGGCACGTTGAACGCGGTGCTTTTTTTGTTTTTTTTTTTTTTTTTTAGAACAGAAGTAAATAAAAAGCAACCCCCTTGATGATGGAGGTTTGGGCTGGTCCTTTATCTTTGCGCCTTTCTGTTGGTGTTTCTGGCCGCCGCGTCTGCGTTCATGGAAAGAAATTCGACGGTGTGGGGAGGAGGAATACTCGGAGGGCGCTGCACGGAATATTGCAATCAATTGTTGACAAGGTCGCCCCAAGGGGTGCCTCCAGATCTCCGGAATCGCGAGCTTGAATTCTAGAAAACTCCAGATGTTTGTGTCTAGCTTCGGGTGCGGGACGAAGTTCCTTCCTCCTAACAAAAAATCGCATATATGTGCGTATATATTGCTGTGTTGGCCGGCGGGACTGCCTTGAGTATTTCCTGCAAAAAAAAAAAAGCAGGTGCTTAGTTCGAAAGAAAGGACGCCGGGTGGTACAAGGAATGGAAGAGGGCCCTAGTGCGTGCGGGATCCGCCGATTCGGGCGAAGCGAGGCGTGACCAGAGAGCGGAGCGTGCTGAAGCCGTCGGCGACTGCCGGTTCATTTCTGTGTGAATCCTCTCATCGCCCTTCGGCCTGTGTGGACATGAGGGCGACTTTTTGTTGGGGTTGCGGTGAAAATTGGAAGGACTGCTCCGAGTTTGGAGGCGCGGTGAATCTGAAGTTCTCAAATCCTGCTCTTTAGCGAGCAGCAGTACCCCGCTTTTCAGCGGAAGGTCACAGGGCAACCGTTTCCAAGTCATTTACCTATCGGTCTCGGGGGTGAAAAGATGTTTGCACGCCAACAGATACGTGGAAGTTTCTCCCGCCCGGCCACACGGCGTGCGCAGTCGTCAGCGCGTGACGTCCTGGTAGAAGATATACAGTGAAAATGCCCTGTACTCGTCTAAACTCGTCAACACGAGTTGGCACGAGTTTAGACGAGAATCATACGAGTTTTAGACGAGTTTGGCACGAAAATACGAGTCTTTTGACGAGAATTTGCTCCGGAGACCGAAAGACGAAAACACGAGTCTTTTGACGAGAATTTGCTCCGGAGACCGAAAGACGAACATACGAGTCTTTTGACGAGAATTTGCTCCGGAGACCGAAAGACGAGAATACGAGTCTTTCGACGAGAATTTGCTCGGAGACCGAAAGACGAAAATACGAGTCTTTTGACGAGAATTTGCTCCGGAGACCGAAAGACGAGAATACGACTCGTATGCACTGGTGATCGCCGCACTCGCTGCGGACCACAGAGGCGAAAGGCAGGCGCGGTCGGTACGAGAAGCGACAATCGCGGATACGGCAGCGAGTACACGCGCAGACGAGCAGCAAAGCCGCCCGCGTCGCAGGCGGCACGGACCGAGGAAGCCCGTGAGGCAGGGAGTGAAGACGAGGTGATGCAAGACGAAGGGGAAGCGCGAAGCGACCAGCCCGGACGGACCAACAAGACGCAAGACCAGGCGACCAAGAGAAGGAGGGGGACGCGACCCAGAGACCCGGGCTAAGTAGCCTGGAACTAGTGTGATGGACCTTTCTTCGGAGGGGCTCACGCACTCAAAGATCGACTTATACGCTCTCGCCGCGACTCTACCGCGACCTCCAGGACCTGCTTGATCCCCGTGGCAAGCAGGCTGGCTCTCCCCGGTCGCAAAACACAAAAGGACGATCTTCTACCAAGAATTTGAACGATGCCACCGCACCACAAAGTTATTGGAGGGAGGGAGACCTTTTACAAAGAACACCTTAATCGGATGTATCGGCAGTACTGTCCGCCTATGCTTGTCGCAGAAGGTGCATAAGGTACATACCGGATGTAACTCACACGAGGATGTGGGTAGGGAGGGTATGGATACGAACGTCAATATCACGCGGCCTTGAGGATGGTGC
Organism: Diplonema papillatum; assembly: GCA_030068145.1. NCBI lineage: Eukaryota > Euglenozoa > Diplonemea > Diplonemida > Diplonemidae > Diplonema > Diplonema papillatum. Next base: position 29,418 of record JAPJBO010001644.1, on the reverse strand, counting down.
AGACCGCGGTCTTGTCGTCGCCCCCCATGTTGAGCGCCGCGCCAAGGGTCGGCGTCTTCTTGAGCTGGTACTCGCCACACTCGCCACGCATCTGCCGCACAACCTCCAGGATCTGCTTGATCCCCGTTGCACCCACGGGGTGCCCAAACGACAGCAGCCCGCCGCCTGTGTTCACCGGGATCCTCCCGCCGAGCCCCGTCTCACCCGACGACGCGAGTCTGCCGCCCTCCCCGTACTTCGCGATCCCAAGGGCCTCGTACATGAGAATCTCGGCAATGGTGAAGCAGTCGTGCACTTCAGCCACGTGAAGGTCGGACGGCTTCAAGTTCGCCTGAGCGAACGCCTTCTGCGCAGCGACGGCGGAAGTGTCCATCTTCGTCATGTCGGCAGCGTCTTCGTACAAGTTGCCGGTGGACTGCCCGAGGGCGATGACTTCCACGCAGTCAGAGATCGACTTTCCGAGTTTTCGCACCCCCTCTTCGGTCGCGAGGACCACCGCCGCGCCGCCGTCGGAAACCTGGGAGCAGTCGGACATCCGGAGGAAGGGCGAGAACTCCTCGTTGCCGAGAAAGCACGGGTTCGTGTCGCCGGATGACGACGCCTGCTCGAAGGTCATCTTCGCGGCCTTCATATGGGCGAGAGGGTTGAGGTTGCCGTTTGCGTACGCCTTCGTGGCGACGTGCGCTGTGTCGTCCATGGTGAAGTGGCCGGCGGCCGCGATCGCCTTCATCCTGCGGGCAAACATGGCGGGAAACGTGAAGTCGTCGATGTGCCGCTGCCTGCTGTAGTGACTCGCCCTCGCCAGGTAGTCGCCGCCGACGCGGGCGGAGACAGTGGTCTGCACTTCAGCCCCGACCGCCAGCGTCACGTCCTCGCCGGCGAGCAAACTTTTGTACGCGTGGGCGAACGCCAGGGCGCCGCTGGCGCACGCGCCCTCGACCCGCATGCTGGGCTTGTGCATGAAGCCTGGGTTAGCGCCGATCAGCGCCGCGCCCAGGTGGCCTTGGCTGCTGAAGAGCTCGCCACAGAAGTTGCCGATGGCCATGCTGTCGATCGCTTCGGCGGGCACTCCCGCGTTCTCGAGGGCCCCATTTGCGGAGCGGGTGATGTACTCCTCAAGCGTCGGGTTCTCGCGCTTGCCGAACTCCGGGTGCTTCTTCCAGATGAAGTCAGGGTTGCCCTTGCCGATGAACGGCGTGATCGACCCGCCCACGATGAACACACGCTTCATTGTCGGTTTCCTTTTTCTTTTTGTGATCCTGCGTGGTTCATGAGCGGGACTTCTCCCTCGGAAAGTGCTTTTGGTGCCGCGTTCTGCGCGCTTCTTTTTCAACACATTCGGCTGCTGGCGACGCGCTGAAAACGACGAACGGCCTATGCGGCTTGCGGGCGGCACCGGACGAGGCTGCCGGAAATGCCGTAGTGATCGAAAGTGTAAAGAGGGCTCGGACGTGCAGGATTGCCGAAAGGGATTGCGTGAACATTCCGCAACCCGGATGCAGAGATCAGAAGTGGTGACACATTGACGATCCTGTCGACCATGTCCACAGGCCCCGGATGAGACTTCCTAACGACTTCTTGACCCCCAGCAAACAAGCTCTCCGGGAAGGGTGATGCTTACAAGCGTGGCACTCATTTGCATGCAAATGACTCCCCACTAACGCAACAAGAAGACGAAAGGGTGAGAGCTCTTCGTTGCCGAGGAAGCACCGGGTGTGTTCCGCGCGCTTCTTTTTCAAGACAGTGCACCTAACCGACTTCTTGACCCCCAGCAAACAAGCTGTCCAGGAAGGGTGAGAACTCTTCGTTGCCGAGGAAGCACCGGCTGCGTTCCGCGCGCTTCTTTTTCAAGACAGCAAGTGAAACACCAAACCAACTTCTTGACCGGGGCAGGCACAGTGGTCTGCACTTCAGCAGGTAATGCGTCCCTCGGAACGTGTTTTGGTGCTGCTTTCTGCGCGCTTCTTTTTCAAGACAGTGAGAGAGACTTCCACCCGACGTCTTGACCCCTCAGCAAACAAGTTGTCCAGGAAGGGCGAGAACTCTTGTTGCTGTTGCCGAGGAAGCACCGGGTTTTTGTCGCCGGACTGTCATCGATCGGTTTTTGCTCGACAAGTTGCATTTTGTTTGTGCGTGCCGGGTGATCGTTTTCCCACTTGTATTTACCCTGTGTATCTACAGGTGAGGAGTTCTGATCAACCACCAAAACACGCGGCCTACGACTTTTAGCCTGCACAGTACATTGAAGGGCAACCCGCAAGATTGGTAGTAGTAAAACGAGTAGGAGACGTGAAGAAAAGCGGCGAAGAATAGACAAGCGTGACGATCGGGAGGCTAGAGCACACAAGCCAAGCATCAGTGTAAACGAGGCCAGTACACACAGAGAGAGCGGCCAAGTGGGGGATGCAGTGCTACAAAAGTAGTTGCTTGTCAGGTCGCGGGGTACAAGCATGGGACTCACCGGCCGTGCGCGTGAATGGACGTTTGTGGCGAATTTCTTGCCGACTTTTTCTTCTCTCGGGCTGAGTGCAGCTGATCCAGCCAGTCGTGACGGATCTGGCGACATCTCCTTCGTCTAACGGGCGGGAGGGGGAGGGCAGGAAGCTTTGAGGAAGCTCTGGGTAAAGACAAGGGGTACATTTTTTGTGTAAGCACCTGCTTTGTAGGAAATACTTGAGGAGGCTGCCAGTTGCGAAATCTCAAAAGCGAAAGGCAGGCACAGTGTGGTACTCATCGGCATGCCGATGACTCCCCACTATCACAACAGTATTCTAATCTCAAAGGAGGTAAACGTGCTGTAGGCGGGCGTAAGCGTTCAACGAAAAAGACCCATTTTGTAGTTGCATTGTTTTCTCCCCCTCTAGCTTCCGCGAGTATTTTTGGAGACACAGAAGCCTCTCCGGAGCCATTCAGTGGCCAATTAAGGGCGCGTCCAAAAGGGTGCAGTACCATCTGCACCCCGACCTCATCTTCAAGTTGAATGATGAAGAGAACGTCGTGATCAACATCCTTGAGATGGAGACGATCAACGAAGAGCAGTACGCCTTCGTTGGTGCGTACTGTCTTTCGACTGATGGATATTACGTCGTTATCGCCATCGGGCGTCAAGTGTACCGCTTTCAGGGCAGAATACTGGAAAACGAAACGCACAAGCACCCCATCAAACCCATCCAAACAACGTTTGCAGAACAGAAAAGCAGCATCCAAGATGAATGCGCGTACCTCCACCTGAGGCGATACATGGATTGGCCGCTTACAGCTCCGGGCTGCCGTTCCTGGCCCCCTGCCGTTCCAGCACAAGTTCTGAGCTCGATGTCTTTGCAGCTGATGCACGTAGCAGTCCATTTGGTTGACTCCCCAATGACCATCGTGTTCGACAGGTCAAGGTCCGACAGGTCAGGGTCCGACAGGTCAAGCAGACTCATGTACTCCAAGTCCACGAAGTCCACGAACTCGTTCGTCTGGGAGACGAACTCCGGAATATCCATCGTCAGGGCTCTTGATAAGTCAACCGTGTACCGAGGAAAGCCTTGCTACACGGGAGCCCAAGCTTCACGTTCGGCGGTATGCAGAACCACGGGCCTACGGGTGAAACAGCTGCCGAGTTGGGCGGCGTTCCTTGGGCGCTCACGCGAGACACAAGCCTGTAGAGGTAGAGACGGTCAACAGAGGCGTCGTGGCAGCGTGTGCTAACTCTGACTCCACCGTCTTGTGCTGCCGACAATCAGCCGAGCTAGTTGATGTGCTGCCTGGTGTCTTTCGACATTTCTTGCTATCCTTCCGTTGGGTGCCGGCGGTTGACCCGTACGCCCTTGCCCCAAAGCGTACTTCTCCTTCTCTCCTTCTTTTTCTTCTTCTTCTTCTTCTTGAGTGGCAGAGAACAGCCTGTGTGCCCGCGTCGAGGCTAATTATCTTCGTGTTGCCATTCGGGCAATTTGCGCGCCTGCTGCTATGGTGGCCGTTGCTCAAACCCCCTCTTCCGGAATCGAACCCGAAATTCCCCGCTCCCGTTGATGCAGCCGAAAAGCTGCTTTGAGCTATATTTGTGTTTATGTTTTCGTTCGTCGTACCAGGAAAAGCCTGCTACGGAACCCGCCAAGCTTCACGTGTTCGGCGGTACTGCAGAGCCACGGGCCTACGGGTCAAGTGGCTACCGACTTCCCAAACTAAAGCATCAAGGCTTGGCGCTTGCGCTGAACACAAGCTCGTCGAGACGGTCAGCCACAGGGCAGAGCGGACGGAGTCGTTGCACTGCGCTGCCTCCGACTCAAGCTTTGCAAGCTGTGGTTGACCGTCACGTTCCTGGACCCGGAGCGGCTTTTTTCTTCTTTCTTCTTCGTCTTTTTAACCATGGTTAAAAAGCGCAAATGGTGGCAGCCGAAGCTGGGAAGCTTCGGCGGGAGAAACAGCCTCGACACGTGCCTAGCACGCTGGAAGCAATGGATGATATCTAAAACCACAATTGGTGGGCACTGGTGTATCACTCATTCCACGAAAAAGTGTCACAGATTTTCCGTCTGAAAAGCAGCCCGTTTTGGGTCAAAATTTTGGAATTTTCGGGAACTTTTTTTTTTGGGATGGAAAGAGCTATCCCTGGCACATCTGTGACACCACGTTTTCGTGGAATGAGTGGTATACACTTCGCTAGATGGAAACTCCTGACGCCAGAGCCGGCTCGGTCAAGGCTTCGATGCTTGGGCGTGGGCGGCGTGGGCGGCGTGAGCCTGCTTGCAATCAAAGACGAGCTTCCACTTGAGCTCGTCAACCGGCACGCAGCTGCCGTACTTGCCGAAGTCGACGCTTTCGATGTCGCGAGGCCGGACGACGGAGCTGCAGCGGGCCACATTCCGCAGGGCGAGCTCTGCCCACTGCATGACCCGCCTCCAGTCGCTCTGCGCGTCCTCAGAGCCAACCTTCTGCGCGACCCGCTGCTTCTGCAGACACGCATTCCGAAAGCAGCCCACCAGCACCTTCACAGCGTCGCACTCCAGCAAGACTTTCACGTTCAACGGCGAATTCATGGCGGACCCTGTGCCGCGTGTTTTCTTCATGCTGGCGCAACAAAGAGATGCGAAAACGTGGGTTTGCCTGGAAGATTTTCGTGTTATTCTGCAGATGCTTTGAGCTATATTTGTGTCTTCTTAACCATGGTTAAGTGCGCAAATAGTGGCAGCCGAAGCTGGTGAAGCTTCGGCGGGAGCAATGGATGATATCTAAAACCACAATTGGTAGGAACTGGTGTACACGATTCGCTAGATGGAAACTCCTTGCTAGCGCGAGTCGCTTCAGTGAGCTAATCGACAGGTATACACCTGACGTTTTTTTTTTTTTTTTTGACTTAGGGTAGAAAGTTTTTTTTTTTTTGTGTCCATGTTCGCGCGCGCGCAAAATTTTCCAAACCTCCGGGAAAAAAAAACTTTTCAACAGGAAAGTGCAGGGGCTCGACTCAGTCTGAGTATTTTTTCCCGGAGGGGAGTATTTCTCGCCAGACTCAGCCAGGATGCAAAGCATGCTCTAAACGCGGAAATTCGGTGTTTTTTGGATTTGTCTGTCTCTTTTGGTGCCCCCTGGTCCTCATGAGAACCCGAATCTTCGTTTCTCCTCTTCGGGGACGTTGTGGTTTCCTAGCCAAGAAAAGTTTTTTTTTCTCGAAAAGTTTTCTTTTTGCGCGCGCGCGCGGAAAATTTTGGGGTCAAAATAAGATGGGCACAAAAAAAAAAACTTTCTACCCTTACCGGAATACTGTCGTATTCGACAAATCGAATAATAACTCAGGTCTTAGTATTCGACCCGGCCCACAACAACCGAGGGGGGAACAGTTCTGGCTTCGCTTCAGCGAAGAAACAGTGGATGTACCTGCTAAGGTGCACGCTGCACCGAACTGCACGTCTACGTTTTGCGCGTGGAGCTGCATCGACCGCAGGATCGTTCGCACGACGGGAGCCGTCGCAAGCTTTGCGCGGGCAGCGGCGTTGTTCGCAACCAGCGTCGCGAGGACGTCGAAGGCCTTGTACTGGGTGACTGCACTCCGCTCGTGCACGGCCAACCCTTCGAGCACCACCTCCAAGCCGCCGCACGCGACGACCGCCTGCTGCTGCGCGTCCCCTGCGCTCGCGATGTCCGCCAGGGCAGAGTACCCAACCTGTTGTTTTCTTTTTCAGTTCGCTGCAGGGCATCAGCTTGGTCTCCGGCCCATTTTCCAAATTTGGACCGCTAACGGCTTTTTGCGTCCCTCACTCAGAATCTCTCAACACAGCTCGACGCGACGTATCTTCACGACAATGCTGGGTATTTTCTTGTCGAGCTGCTTTGAACCCGAATCACATTCGCATGCATCGACATATGCTATGACTCCGCTTTTCGCAGGACAGTTTTGCAGACTCGAGTTTTTATTTTTCCCTCTCCGTTTTTCTTTTCCTTGTTCATTTGCCTTTCCAGTTTGCCAGCCCATTGGCTAACATAAATGTTTGCACAAATTAAAGTAAGTCGCGGCTGTCGGTTATTCTTTTCCTTTTCCCTGTCGCTCGCCTTTCACCTTCACCGGTCCATTGGCTAACATTAATGTGTAATAATGAAAGTTCGACACACCGTCTGCAGGGGCTGTGACTGGAGGTTGTCTTGCAGGGTTTGAATGATGTGGTCGATGGTCACTGCGGACAGCTCGTGGCAGAGAGCGGGCTGCGTGCAGGCTTCAATGTGCGCCGCAGCTTCTAATATAAGATCGTCGTCATTGAAGACGAGCAATCGGTTGAACAACGCCGTCAGTTCTGCGTTGACATCGACCAGCACAGCCGGCAGGTTGGTTGAAGGATCGAGAGCTTCAGGATCTATCCGACCGCAGCTTGACGTGGGGCGTGCGTCGGTCATTTCGCCCGTCACCCCCCCACCTGTGTGGTTCTAGAGTAAAGTGGGGGACAACACGGGGGAAAATCTTGGTTTAATGTTTAGGCAGAGCACTGCCTCTCATGCGTCGTCACAGATTATTTGCTTTCTAACCTGTCTATCACGGTCGGGTCGATGCAGATTATCGCCACAGATTCTTTGCATTCTAACCCAAACTGCTGCTGTCTATCACAGTCGAGTCGATGCACATTATCGCCACAGATTCTTTGCATTCTAACCCATACTGCTGCTGCTTATCACAGTCGAGTCGATGCAGATTATCGCCACAGATTATTTGCATTCTAACCCAAACTGCTGCTGTCGATCACAGTCTATCAAATGTCTATCAAAAGGAGGTGAACCGACTCAGATGTACAACTCGCAAGTTTGTTCTTCGCTTGCGCCACCGTGTGTTGTTTTCTCACTCAGGACTTTGACATGTCGTGTTTATGTGTCTTGCTGTGGGGATAGACCCGCCTGACTTCACGTCCGTTCAACACGTGGTTCGGTAGTTACAGCACTTGGGATCTCTTCAGTTATTTGTCTGGCAGCTTTTGTCGAGCATTTCCTTCCAAGCTGGCGCTTATGTAAAAAAGAAAAGGAAGAGAACGCAGAAGCTGGGCGGTTTTCCCGGGTTTTCCTTTGTGGGAACGTCTGTTCAGAGAGCTCGTGCTGTCGTTAGCAGACACGTACCAAGACGACAACTACGCACAACAACGGACAAGTATGCTACACAGTGAAAGCGGGAAGCTGGTGGCCTACTTGCCAAAACCTGCCGACATCCGCTATCGTCTGGTCAAATATTCCGCAGAATTTTTCAACTGGCTTTGCACAAGAATACTCGACGTAGCTGCTTCGACTCCGAATGGAAGGGAGGAATTATTTTGTTTTTTCGCTTACACCACCGTGTGTTGTTTTCTCACTCAGGACTTTTGACCTGTTCTGTTTGTGTGATTGGTCGTGCAGGGGTGACCTCACGTCCGTTCAACACGTGGTTCGGTAGTTACAGCACTTGGAACCCCTTCTGTTTTTTGTCGGGCAGCATCGTCGAGCAATTTCCTTTCAAGCTGGCGCTTATGTAAAAAAAAAACATAAAAAAAAAAACAAAAAAAGACAGGCGTTTCGATTTGCTTGCGCGTGCCGGTTGATCGGTTGCCCACTTGCCGATACCCTATTTCTTATTCAAGTTAGGGATCCTGATCAACCACAAAAGCACGCTGCCTTTTTGGCCTTCGCAATACAATGCAGGACACCCGCAAGATCGCTAGTACCAAAAAGGCAAGACTGGAGGCACGACCCATCGGGTCAAGAGGCAAGACGGGCAGACAACGCGGCCCCATTTGAGGATGTACACAGAGCGGGTTTGCAACAGCAACGTTTGCGATCATATCTGTAACGATGTCAGAAGTGGTTTTATTCGTGGTCATCGGAATGGCTTTTTAGAGTTAAAGTTCGCTTGAAATTCCGGGGGTTTAGGGTCTCCGTGTGACCGTTCATGAATGGGTTCTCTTAGTGCAAGAAAGGGCTATACGGTTACGGGTTGTATATTTAGTGCACGCTTTCGTTATGGGTTATGGCTAGCTATGTCCAGTTTTTGTACTTCGCTTACACCGCCGTGTGTTGTTGTCTCACTCAGGACTTTGACCTGTCGTGCTTGTGTGATTTGTCGTGTAGAGGTAGACCCGCATGACCTCACGTCCGTTCAACACGTGGTTCGGTAGTTACAGCACTTGGGGATCTCTTCTTTTGTCGAGTGTTTCCTTCCAAGCTGGCGCTCATGTAAAAAGACGTGGCCCCCAGCTCCCGCGTGAACTCTTGGTTTCAGAGTAGCCGGGCGACTTTCAGCGAAGGGGGGGGAATGCAAGAACGTGGTATGTGCTCAACCCCATCTTTTTCACCCTCCCGTTCCTACCTCTATCTCACCCACCCCATTCTTTCTCCTTCTCCTTCTCCTTCCCTTCTCCTTTAACCCAGCCCTTCTTCGACCGATGAGTCGTCATTTTTTCGTAGCGCTGACACTGCCCGACCCCCCTTTCTTTTGCTTTAAATTTTGGTCAACCAACGATTTAAAAGCTACAGTTTCTGTACTCTATTGGTACGTTAACACATCCAACCAGCCTTCATGGCTAGTATTTCCGCTTGGCCAGGTCCCTCTTGAAGGAGCCTGGCCTTTCTTTTATTCAAATAGTTGCAAATGTGCCCCAACATGTTGCTTCAGGATGTCCTTCTTCAGGTGGTGGAAATTTATGACCAGTAAGATCAGAAGTAAGTGACCAGTAAATGGCATGAGTAGTGCACCTTGTAGCTGCGGTTACTGGGGGGGCCCAAATACAATAGGTATAATATTGTATTTGGAGGGGAAGGATAGAGAAAACCGGGTTTTCAAACAGTCTGGATGCTGATAGTCTGGGTGCAGGCACTTGCAGGTCAACATTGGAGGAAATTTGGCAAATATTTTGTGGGGTGGAAAGAGCTACCCCCCGGCATGTATGGCACCTTTTCTACACTCGATGTGGCCAAAAATCTGGCCCCCAGATGGCATTTCAGACTTTGGAAAAACCACTCCGCCGAGGAATCGAACCAGCACCCTCAGCATCATTTACTTTTGTTTGGGTGCGGGCCTTAGGAATTATTGATCCCTGACCTGAGGAAAATGCCACAGATAGCGAAATCAAGTAGTAGGATTGAACTTTCGGCTTCAGGAGTGTTCCACATTGAACTTCTCTCGAAAAGAAGCTACTCTCGCGAGGGGAAGCCCGTGGAACCCCCTGCAAAACCCCACTGGGGACAAATAATATTGTATTCCGAAACAATGCTCAACGAAACCCCCATTTCAGCGTACCTATTGTATTCCGAAATAATATTGTATTTGGGTACCTATTGTATTTGGGCCCCCCCAGCAACCCCTTAGGGGCGGAGGAGGTTGTCCAGCGCGCAGAACGCCTTCTGGGTCGAAACGGAACAGAAGTTTGACGACTCCATAAATGGGAAACCAACTGGTGCTTCCTTCGAAAGGTTTCGTAACACATCTCTTCACAGCAGCAAGCGCTGATCATTTTCGGCGTGTCTTTGCTTTGGAGGCCCAGCGTCCGAGCACCAGCTCGGGATAGCATGTGCTCCTACACGCGCACTGGGTTCACGTTTAGGTCCCTGAAGATTCCATGGGTACAAGTTCGATATACAACGCGAAATGTTCGTTCACACTAACGCCACGGCTTAGCTCCTGCACGGTGAGGTCCCGCCTCAGAAGCTGGCATTGAACTATAAAAAAAGCGGGTCTTTTCGGGTGTGACTCGGGCACACCCTCAGCTTCTGAGGCGGGACTTCGCCGTGTAAGGGGCTCGTTTCGATTCGGGTTCTTGGGTCTTAACAAAAACAAAACAAATGTTGACTAGTGAGTTGGTTGCCAATTGTTCACAATGCTCCGTGTGTGCATTTAGCGTCTTGATAACTCACCTTTTTTTATTCATCCTGATAGCATCACATGCACCATCCATAAGCACGTGTGATCATCAGGAGTTCTCATCCAGAGCATATTTATAGCATGCTGGGTATGCTCGTGCATACTACTGTCCGGAGCCACGTTGTCCTTCAGTGGTAGCATCACGGCACATGCAAGCCTGCCATCACGAACTGTGCGAAGCAAATACAAGACGAACAAGCGATCCGCTTGCATTTTGCAGGTAAAAGAGAAAGCTTTCGCAAAATTTGAAAGGACCAGTGCCACTGTCCGGTGGTTGTCGCCGCTTTGTTGTTGTTGCGTGGGGGGCTTTGTTCTGGTCGAGCATTTTTTCAGAGTGAAAGTTTGCTTGAAACTCCGGGGGATTGGGGTCACCGGGTGGCCTTCGTCAATATGGGAAGATATCCTCTGTGCCCTGAGTGTTCTTCACGTCAATATGAGAAGATATCCATTGTCCCGAGTGTTCTTCACGTCAATATGAGAAGATATCCTTTGTCCCGAGTGTTCTTCACGTCAATATGGGAAGATATCCACTGTCCCGAGTGTTCTTCACGTCAATATGGGAAGATATCCTCTGTGCCCTGAGTGTTCTTCACGTCAATATGAGAAGATATCCATTGTCCCGAGTGTTCTTCACGTCAATATGAGAAGATATCCTTTGTCCCGAGTGTTCTTCACGTCAATATGGGAAGATATCCATTGTCCCGAGTGTTCTTCACGTCAATAGGGGAAGATGTCCTTTGTGCCCTGAGTGTTCTTCAAAGTGGTGGTTACACGAGGCAAGAGAGTATCGGCGGGTACCTTTGCTGTTGATCTTTACCCACAGTACCTTACTTACGGTAGGTCCTAGAGCATGGTGCCGGTCTCGTCGGCTTTGCGCAACCTTTCATGTACAAACGCAGATTCCTCAGAAAGGTTGCCTCCGGCGTGACGGGCTCTCCAGTATCTTCGCACAGGTGCTTGTTCGAAAAAACAAAAAAAAAGACAGGGGCTTCGTTTTTTTTGTGCGTGCTATTTTGATCGTTTTCCCACTTGGTTTTGCCCTGTGTCATTTTCAGGTAAGGAATTCTGATCGATCACCATTACACGCTGCATCTTTTTAGCCTGCACGATACATTGTAGGGTGACCCGCAAGATCGCTAGTACTAAAAAGAAAGAAGAAGAAGAAGTGCTACGTTGGCGGAGATAGTAAAGGGGAGAGGGTCGAATAATAACACCGCTGTGTTATTAGAGTTGAAGTTCGCTTATTATTCGAATTGTCGATTACTAAAAACGTTCCGGGTGGCCGCAGGAAGTAGTGGTAGTGTTTTTAGGCAACCAGACGTGTGCCAAATAACTGTTACTATCCGACCCCCCGTTGAAGAGAACTGGGCCCAAAAGGCACCTTCCCCGCGTAGATTGCCACCGATTTAATGAGCCGTCTGCAGACCCACTGTTAATCCACTTACTCTGTGTGAGACTTGCATGGCTTAATCCTTGAAACAAGCATATGACTACTGGCAGGATCAACCAGGTTTCTTGTCACTCAAACCAGACTGGACCGAGGGAAATCTGACGACCCGATACCAGAGATTGTATCGTGTCAAGCCTAGATTGATGCATGATCATTATATTCATTCTTCAGCTTTCAAAGGGACCTGCACCGCGTACGTTGGGGGGGCATAATCCATCCAGTGGGAGCATCGCGGCACTGCCCGATCGAACAACCGTAGATACCAGAGATTGTATCGTGTCAAGCCTAGATTGATGCATGATCATTCTATTCATTCTTCAGCTTTCAAAGGGACCTGCACCGCGTACGTTGGGGGGGCATAATCCATCCAGTGGGAGCATCGCGGCACTGCCCGATCGAACAACCGTAGATACCAGAGATTGTATCGTGTCAAGCCTAGATTGATGCATGATCATTCTATTCATTCTTCAGCTTTCAAAGGGACCTGCACCGCGTACGTTGGGGGGGCATAATCCATCCAGTGGGAGCATCGCGGCACTGCCCGATCGAACAACCGTAGATACCAGAGATTGTATCGTGTCAAGCCTAGATTGATGCATGATCATTCTATTCATTCTTCAGCTTTCAAAGGGACCTGCACCGCGTACGTTGGGGGGGCATAATCCATCCAGTGGGAGCATCGCGGCACTGCCCGATCGAACAACCGTAGATACCAGAGATTGTATCGTGTCAAGCCAAGGCCGGCGTTTCGGCGGACCCCTTCCCCAGTAAGATAACCTAAACCCCAGACTTCAGCAGCCATACACCAAGTCAATGCGGGAGTGCAAAAGTGCGGGTAGTGGCCACTCCCGCATTAAGGGAGCGAGGCCGACCGCACAAACGACCGCAAAACCACTCCCGCAATCCGGAGTGGGAGTCCAGGGTGTGCCATTCCCTTCTTGTCAGCATCTGAACACTCTCCCGCTGAACAGTTGCGAGCTTCGGTCAGACTCACTCAGGCGCAGGCTCCCCGTCGAGGAGGGAAGGGTCTTGCACGGTGCACTGGAAGGCCACCGGCAGGAACGCGCGCACCAACTCTGACCCATTCCGTCGTTCAGCCAAGGGCGGCGTTTCGGCGGACCCCCTTCCCCAGTAAGATAACCTAAACCCCAGACTTCAGCAGCCATACACTAAGTCAATGCGGGAGTGAAAAAGTGCGGGTAGTGGCCTCCCGCATTAAGGGAGCGAGGCCGACCGCACAAACGACCGCAAAACCACTCCCGCAATCCGGAGTGCGAGTCCAGGGTGTGTCATTCCCTTCTTGTCAGCATCTGAACACTCTCCCGCTGAACAGTTGCGAGCTTCGGTCAGACTCACTCAGGCGCAGGCTCCCCGTCGAGGAGGGAAGGGTCTTGCACGGTGCACTGGAAGGCCACCGGCAGGAACGCGCGCACCAACTCCGGGCTCTTCGAGACGTGCTCCCTAAACTCGCCTAGCGACATGTGCCGACTGCGGTGGAAGTCCTTCATCTCGTCCCGCAGCCTCAGGGGCGCGATGGACGCTGGCTTCTTCGGCTTTTTTTTGGACTTCCCCTTCGCCATAGCGAGCAAAAACGCCTCGTCTTCCTTGGCCCGATTCTCGGCGAACAGCGCCGTCAGCGTTTTGATCATCAAGCAGGTCCTGCCGGCCGCGAGATCCGCGGAACGGAGGCGTTTCAGCTCTTGCAAGGTCTCGGAGTGGATGAAATACGCGCCGTCGAACCCGGACGTGGGAGCGCTCTTCGCGTAGTGCAAGCACCCGCCGAGCTGCGAAAACAGGGAAAACGCCTTTTCGGTGAACGCAGCCGACGGGTATCCGTTAACCATCCGGTCCAGTAGGCAGAACAGGTCGCGGTGCGTGATGCTGGCGGGGGGTCCGATAGGGGGTGTGGGCGCCGGGGGGGCTATGTCGTCGAGGCTGGTGGATGCGTTGTCCGCGTTTTCGACCGCTTTTTGGCAGAGGATTTGGAACGTCGCTGCGACCAAGAGCGCGTCCTCGCAGCCCAGGCTGAGGGCGACCTTCGTGAAGGAGTCGAGCGTCAGTCGCAGGTGCGGTCCGACCTGGTCCTTCGCTTCGAGCAAAATCGACGAGAACACCAGGGAAAGGTTCGCAGGGTACCGACCGGCGAGACTCCGCGCGGAATCGAGCTTCTTCTTCTTCCGGTCGCGCGCTGCGCCCAGCCCCCCCGCCGGCGTCAACGAAAAGGCCGCTCCGCGCTCGCCAGCTTCCGCCACCCCCGGGAACCACTTGACCCTGCCGGGAGCCCCACTCGACGGGTTCCCTTTTCCCGGCCCGCTGGCGTCGCCCTTCGGCGCCTCCGCCGCGGCCGCGCCGCCCTTCCCCCGCCGCCCCGCGGCGGCGCCGGCGGTGGCGGGGCGGCCGCCGGGCAGTGTGAGGGTGCCGCAGAGCTTCTTCACCTCCGGCGTCCGCGCGGCTCCCGCGAACCCGCGCGCGGCCCGGACGAGCCCCGTCGGCGTCTTCCTGCCCAGGTGCGTGTACAGCAGCTCGATCCGCTCTTCGGGCGACTGGTCCGTGTCGTACGACAGGGCGCTGCCCACAGTGTGCCCGCTGTAGCTGTCGCCCAAGGACGGCATGTCGCTGGTTGTGGTTTGTTATATTCTTTGTTTGCGTTTTTTTTTTTTTTTTTTTCTTTTGTGTGTTTCCGGCGGTTTTCGCCTGTCTGTTGTATTGCGACCTTTTTTCGGTGTGTCGTTGTTCCTGGGTTCCACGTTCTCTTCGCTGCTCCCTCAGTCTGACAGAGTGGGGCGGGGATCGGGTTGTGGGGGGGAAAACTTAGTTATTGTTTAGGCAGGACATGCATGTTTGATGCTAGCATCAAGTGGGGGGGAGAATTTTTGGGAGTCTTGTTTTGAGCAAACCCCTGCTCCTGCCTTGCGTGTTCGATGCTGCTGTTTCATCAAGTCGTCTCCGAGGGGAATGCAGAGGGCTTTGTGCTCTCGTCTTTTCCAAGAGCAGCAGGCGGGCTGCTCTTCGGCGGTGGCGGGGCGGCTGCCGTGGTGCAGGCCGCCGGGCAGTGTGAGGGTGCCGCAGAGCTTCTTCACCTCCGGCGTTCGCGCGGCTCCCGCGAACCCGCGCGCGGCCCGGACGAGCCCCGTCGGCGTCTTCCTGCCCAGGTGCGTGTACAGCAGCTCGATCCGCTCTTCGGGCGACTGGTCCGTGTCGTACGACAGGGCGCTGCCCACAGTGTGCCCGCTGTAGCTGTCGCCCAAGGACGGCATGTCGCTGGTTGTGGTTTGTTATATTCTTTGTTTGCGTTTTTTTTTTTTTTTTTTGTGCTTTCGGCGGTTTTCGCCTGTCTGTTGTATCGCGACCTTTTGCGGTGTGTCTTTGTTTCTGGGTTCCACGTTCTCTTCGCTGCTCCCTCTGTCTGACAAGAGTGGGGCGGGGATTGGGTTGTGGGGGGGAGAACTTTGGGGGTCTTGTTTTGAGCAAACCCCTGCTCCTGCCATGCGTGTTCGATGCTGCTGTTTCATCAAGTCGTCTCCGAGGGGAATGCAGAGGGTTTTGTGCTCGCGGGCTGGTGGCGGGGCGGCTGGCCGCCGGGCAGTGTGAGGGTGCCGCCGAGCTTCTTCACCTCCGGCGTCCGCGCGGCTCCCGCGAACCCGCGCGCGGCCCGGACGAGTACCGTCGGCGTCTTCCTGCCCAGGTGCGTGTACAGCAGCTCGATCCGCTCTTCGGGCGACTGGTCCGTGTCATACGACAGGGCGCTGCCCACAGTGTGCCCGCTGTAGCTGTCGCCCAAGGACGGCATGTCGCTGGTTGTGGTTTGCCATATTCTTTGTTTGCGCTTTTTTTTTTTTGTGGGCCGCCCAATGTCCACTCTCCTTTCTGTCTTTCTCCTTTCCGCTAGTCGCCTTTTTCACTGACAATACAAGCAAGCACTAATCGAGATATCTCAAAACGAGGGATGACCAACGAGCCGCGAGCGGGTCGTCACATAGCGCCTTCACACGCCTGGCCACGTGGCGGATTGTGGGCCTTCGTCTAGTCGCAAAGTCGAGGAGACGCCTCAGATGCGTGGGTATGCTTCCATGATAGCAGACACGTCATTGTGCGTCGCGTCGTCTGCCAGCAGTACATGCTGGGCGGTTGCCATCTCCGCACACCGTTTACAGCTGACCTTGTGAGCAAGACATCTTAAATGCAATAAAGTACAAAAATTGTAGCTTTTGAATCGTTGGTTAAACGAACCTTCAAGTCTAATAACTTATTAGGAAAAACACATGCTTAACTTACTCATCTTCAACATCGAACGATTTGAAAGACAAAAATGACTCATCTTCAACATCGAACGATTTGAAAGACAAAAATGAAGACAATCAAGGGTAAGAGATCTCTGAATCAGAACAGGAAGAAGAATAATACCTAATTCCAGAATTCGGAACGTAGCGATCTACAGACTCCGATTGAGAAGTACTACAATAGGTTCTAGCATCGAAATCTTCGTCATCGTCTGCGGAATCAGCTGTGGGAGGATCACAGGATGACTCACTTTCCACACAAATTTGACGTCCAGTGATTGGGTGCATGTAATCAACAACGGGCTGGTAAGGCAATTCGTTGAGGAAAAGTGCAACGACCCTTGCCTTGTCGAGCGCGTGCCGGCAAAAGGCAGATCTTGTAGCTTGAGAGCTAAGCTGACAATAGATGTGCCGCAGGGTGTTCCTGCAAGGAACATCCTGACGGAAATAAATGAACAGACTGGCAAACAGTTGGTCGGTTTCGAGTAGATGCTGAATTGTTGGAACAAGCACAGGAGCCCAGCAGTTGTATTCACGGAAGTGATGGTTGTCGACATATGGGTTGTCGAGATCAATACCTGAATCAGCTTCGCGAGGAGTGATCAAATCTGCATGGACCTGGTTCCAGTCGGAATTGCTCAAGAAAAGAACCTTCACCGGTTAGCTCGAAGATCCTGTCACTTTCCGTGAAAGATGCCCGCCGCAGCAAAAGCAGTTTGCCTGATGAAGCGGGCTCTTGGGCCATCTGACATTCTTGTTGGCGTCTGCTCCAGCAGCTCTTCGGTGAAACGTTGTCATTAACTCAATGCACACACACACACACACACACACACACACACACACACACACACACACACACACACACACACACACACACACACACACACACACACACACACACACACACACACACACACACACACACACACACACACACACACACACACACACACACACACACACACACACACACACACACACACACACACACACACACACACACACACACACACACACACACACACACACACACACACACACACACACACACACACACACACACACACACACACACACACACACACACACACACACACACACACACACACACACACACACACACACACACACACACACACACACACACACACACACACACACACACACACACACACACACACACACACACACACACACACACACACACACCACAGTGAGGCATCAATCAACGGATAATGTTGAGATGCATTGGTTCTTCGAATGCGATCCCAGTTCAAATGCAACGCGAGTCGCGTCGCGAGGAGATTCCAAGATCTGAAACGCGCGACCTCGCAGGAAAGCAATGGAGTGGGATCGCGTATCCACCTGGCAGTTTCGTCGGCGCGTCCAGCGACGATCTCAACCTGCTGTACGTGGCGTGCACGCGGGCGAAGAAGACGCTTCGCATCCCCGCCAGCGTGTCGACGCTGCTGCGGGGGTGCGACGAGTTGCACAGGGGGCTGGCTATAACGTCGCCGGGCTGCGCGCCCACTGCCTTCGGCAGCCGGCTTCTCGTCGAAATGCGGGCAAAACGCAAATCACTAATGAGCAGGGTATAAATAAAAAAAAAAGGTTCAAATATGAATTAAATGCGCTTCTGCGTGCCGGTTCCCCGGCACCACAGTAAGGCATCAATCAACGGATGGCAGAGTGACGGCCCGGGCGGAAAAGGCGGTCGCCGACGGAGGCGAACCCCGGGTGGCGGCTACCTCGCGTTTGTGGTGGCCCGAAAACACGCGCCCTCTCCCCGCCCCGCCAGTGCCTGCGCGTGTCTGGGGAGGACGAAGACATGACGGGGGGACCGGCCATCGATGCGACCGCGGGCGGGCAGGAGCAGGGCGGCCACCGTCACTCCTTCGACGCGAGCCGCGTGAGCAAACCGAAAAACGGCTTCACTTGCGCCATCTGCAAGGAGGAGAAGCTGCCGAAGCAGGTGCGGAGGGCGTGCAAAGGCTGCGACATCTTCGCATGCCAACTGTGCAGCAAGAGTTGACTGCCATCGCACCACGACGCCAGTGCCGGCGGGGATGCCGCCAATCTGCGCCTTCTGAGGTGCGGGGACGTCCACCCCAACCCAGGGCCGGCCCGCGCCGTCTGCCTCGCGACCCTCAGCGGGGCCTCGTTCCCACTGTTCCTGGCCGCCCAAGGGGACCGGTGCCGGCACCATGGGCACGCCCCCTGCTCTCCACGACGGCGGGCTCGCCCCCTGCCGCCCCTCTGTCCGGCTCCTCGCCTGGCGATTCGCCGCCGCACTGACGGTGACGGATTTCGCCGCGAGGCCAAGGGCCCCCGACGTCGTCGCACTTTGCGCTTGTTGATCTTCCTCTTGCTGCCTTCGCGCCACAGTGCCCGTACCGCGAGCGGTACCGCCAGGCTCCGTCTGAGAAGGTGCGGGGATGTGCACCCCAACCCGGGGCCCGCTCCGACGATCTCTCTTGCGGTGATCAACACCACCGCCTTCCCGAACCACGTTGATGAGGTGCGTAGCCTCATCCCTGCGGACGTCATCGGCATCCTGGAGACGGCGATGTCGAAGAAGCAGCAGGGCGAGATGTCGAGGTACCTGGCGGAACCATGCCCCGCCGACTCTGGAAGATGGGGATCGCTGTGGGGGCCCCCGCGACCTCCCAGGGGTGGTAACCCCAACTTCGGAACGATGGGCGGAGGTATTGGCGCCATCAACCGGCGGCCGGGGGTCGTACATGCGGTGCACAACGGCGCCATCGCGGGATCATCCGAACGGGTCCTGCACATGATGGTGGCGCTAGGAGCAGGAAAGACTTTCCTACACTGCTTCGTGGTGTACGCCCCCTGCGGCCCGAATACGATGGCAGCCAGGGAACGCCTGCTCCAGGCGGTCCTCTTCGACGCGCAGGCAATGGTGGGAGGGGCCCCGGCTGTCGTCCTCGGGGACCTGAACACGGACACGGACAGGTCTCCGGCGCTGCGGAGCGCGCTCGGCAATGGCTGGGTCGATGCCGCGCAACTGCAGGCGCAGCACGACGGCGCGGTGCGGCCTCCTCCGACTTATACGACGTCGAAGGCGGAGACGCGCATCGACTATGCGCTGATGAACAGGTCTGCGGCCCTTGCATTTGCCGGGTGCAGCACCTTCAATGTTGGTAGCGTCGGTAGCCACCGCTGCGTCTGCGTGCAGCTGTCGCTACCGGCGTTCAACCAAATGACGCTGCGTTACTCCGTGCCACGTGCGCTCCCTCCGGTGAGCAAGCCCGACGCCCCTGTGCCTTCGCTGGAGGCGTTCGAGGGGGCACTGGCAGACGGGGACGTAGAGCTGGCTTGGGGTGAGCTTTCGGCGGCATGCGAGCAGCATCTCCTCGACAGGTGCGATGTGCCGGCGGCAAAGGCACGCCCGTATGTAGGCCGTGGCCTCGCGAGGGAGCCGAGGCGGGTCCGGGCGGTTGCCCGGAGCTGCCCGGGGAAGGGCGTTACGTGCGAGGCCGAGCTGAAATACGGCAAGGCCATCACACGGCTGATGCACTACGTGCACGCACGAAGCCGCCTGGAGGTGTCCGGGCCGTTCGTCGTGCCGCAGGATCTGCGCGCTTGTTGGGCGCGGTGCATCCCGGTGCTGACGTGTGAAGGGGAACCTCCGCCGCCGGCTGAACCTCCGCCTGCCGAGGCCGCCCGGGCTATGCTGCATCGAGTCAGAGCCCGGAGCGCCCAGCACAATGCGGCGGCCAGGCAGAGCCGCGAACGGCAAGCCCGCCAGGGGCTCCGAGAGAGGTATGCCACGGACCGCAGATCGCTGGTTTCCATGCTGAGGGGTGACACCAAGCCCTCGGCGGACACTCTCAGAGCTGATGGCGGCCGCCTTACGGCGAACCTCGACGAGATGGATGATGTCCTCCAGCAAGCTTGGGGCCCCATCCTGAGGCTGTACTCGCCGGAGACCCCCGAGCCCAGCTACGACGACTTCGCCAAGGCCTTTGGGGAGCACGTCCAACACCGGCCGATGCAAGTCACCGACATCACTGGTGAGGAGCTGCGAACCATCCTTCGAGAGAGGAAGAAGAAGTCCTCGGCGTGCGGTGTGGACGGGTGGCGCATGGACGAGCTGAAAGCCCTGCCCGTCCCACTGATGGACGCCTTCGCCAGCTTCTTCAACCTGGTTGAAAAGGAGGGGCGGTGGCCAGAAGGGCTGCTGACGGCGTTGGTGTCGCTCATTCCAAAGAGCGAGGATCCATCGCCCACCAACATGCGGCCCATCACGGTCACCAGCTGCGTGTACCGCCTTTGGGCGTGCCGCAGGCTGCGTGACATCATGGCGTGGCAGGAGGAGTGGGCGCTCCCCACCCAGCATGGCTTCCGGACGGGACACCGCTGCGACGACGCCCTCATGGAGATGGCGACGCTCGTCGAGGAGACGCTGCTCGACGAGACGAAGTCGCTCGTCGTCCTGGCCTTGGACTTTGCCAAGTGCTTCGACAGGGTGCCGCAAGGGATTGTTCTGCGACTTGCGGAGGAGATGGGGCTGGACGCCCGCATCCACAAGCCGTTGCAGGCGATGTACCGCGGGCTGAAGCGGCGGTTCAAGCTGCCGCTAGGCGTTGGGGCCTACTTTGAGGTCACCAACGGCATCCTGCAGGGATGCCCGATCTCGGTCATCCTGATCAACGCGCTGTTGTCAGTGATGCTGAGGGCGGTGCCGGTGGCGTCGGAGTCGTACGCCGACGACGCCACACTGCACGCGTCCAACGAGCCCGCTGTGCAGAAGGCGGTCGACGTTGTGAGCCGGTTCTGCGACGTTACGGGCATGCGCCTGAACGTGAAGAAGACGGTAGCGCTCGGGATCCTCGAAGGCAAGACGCAGCAACGCATGCAGCGCCCCTACCGGTCCACGCTGCACATTGGCGAGGGCGACGGCAAGGAGGTCTTCCCCACCGTGTCGTCCACGAAGGTGCTGAGTGGCAGGTTGAACACCTCGACCAAGAGGTGCGACCGCACCAACGACGCACGGCTGGAGGCCCAGAGTGGGCTGATGGACGCGTTAGGTCTGTCGCCACTCCCCTTCGACGAGCGGTGCGAGATCGCGAGCTCCAGCACGCTGGGCAGCGCACTGTCTGGGTGTCAGTACACTTCACGAAAGCGGGCCTGAAGAGTCTCCGCACGAGGATTGCGCGTCCGAGCATCCCGCCCCGTTCGCCATACAGCCGGCAGATGCGCTTCATGCGTTCGCGCACGCCCGGCAACCGCTCGCACGAGTCCAGCAGTGAGCATAGCACCCAGTAAGGGCGCGCCAGCACGGGGTCGACCCGGTGGCCCTTCGCCAGGACGGTCAGCACCGCAGAAACGCTGCCCCTGTTTACCGGCCACGGGGTTTGGGTCCCGTCGGTATCGCGATCACCGACGGGCTTCCCCGGTCGAGGCCGAATACGACGGGTTTGACCTCGGCACCATGAAAGTGCAAGGGCGGGTCCTGCTGGACATGCGACGGGCCGAGCGGCACCATGTGTTGCGGGGGCAGCTGCGACAGTCCGCCTGGACGCAGCTTGCTGCGGAGCGCCCGTCCTTTGACGGGGTGCAGCACGGTGTAGACTACGTGCGCACCAACGAGGAACGCCGCCGAGCGACGGCGAGTGCTGCGCTGCGGAAGGCCCTCACGACCATCCTGGCCGGCGGCGTCTACTACGCAACGCGCTGGGGGCGCGGCGCCGGCAACGGAGACCGCCGGGGCGACTCCGGCGACGGCGGTGACGGTTCGGCCGCGTCCCCCGCCGCCTCCTCCTCCTCTGCTGAAGGGTCCTCCGGGCCCTCCTCCGGCGGCGAAGACGATCGGACCGCATCAGCTGATGCTTTCGACGAGGTGACCTCGAGCAGCGAAAGCGCTCCCCGGGCCCGTGGCCGTGACTGCCCCGACTGCGAGCTGCGGGTCCCCGACACCGCGGAGCACCTGTGGTGGGCATGCCCCGCGTACGACAACATCCGGAGAATGGACTGCTTCGCGGCCCTCATACGGGCTGACCGCTCGCGCTGGCCCTCCTGCACCCGGGTGCACGGTGTCATCACCGTGGGACTGGATATTGATGCCACGGCCCTGCATCGCATGATGGGAACGATCCTTGCAGCCAGGACTGAGGCGAGCCTTGCGCGCTGGAAGTCCGCGCCGGTGACCCACGCCTGGGTGCTCGCCGCCTCCACACAGGCGACCGCCCACAGATTTCGGTACAACGACCTACCGGATGCGCCGCGGAAATGGAACTTTGGCGCCCCGATGATGCGCGCTCTGAAGGGCTGGTTGGCGGCGCTGCGGTGGACCACCTTTGAAGGGGTCTCCAATATCGAGCTCGCTCTGGACTTCGAGCTGTTCACAGGGATGGATGTCAAGCACTGCCCCAAGAGGCCGAAGGTTCAGCGCCCCGCTGGCCCCGTATCGGTGGCCGAACGGGGTCAGCGGCTAGGAGCGATGCTCGCAGTGCTGTGCCGCCTATGCGAGACTCTGAAGCTGCCCTCGCCGCTGCCGACGGCGAGACTGGAGAGGGTGAAGAGCCTCCACACGCTCGGTGTGCCGCGGGTGATTGGCGGGCTGCAAGTACGTCCCGTCTTCGCGGCGGGCGCGGAAACGGCGGCTGTCCTGGAGGCCTGTGCCACGCGTGCCCTGCCCGTCGGTGGGCTGACAAGCCAAGTGTGGGGTAGGGACGTGTTCCCGCAGTACGACTCGGCTCTACGCGCTGAGCGCGCTCAGCAGTGGGAGGTGCGGAGGCCGGTGCTGACACGCTCTGCGCACCCAGTGCTGGTGCCCGCGTCGCAGGCCATGACGCGAGGGCGTTTTCAGGTCTGCGACAAGTGCGCGAAGAAGAAGTGTCCGTTGTGCGCCTCGAGCTCACAGCGCACGCCGGAGCAGTGTTGCCGGGACCACCACGAGCCCGGTGACGGTGTCCTCACGCAATGCTGCGGAGCGCACCACCTGACGCGTTGCGGCGGCTGCGCCAATGCCTCCGTGTGCTGCCGGAGTGGCCACCACCGGGCGGGAGACCGGCCGGACGACGCCGACGACGAGAACGAGGCACCTGCACCTCCGGCGGGACCTCAACCGGCACCGGCAGCGCCCCGACGCGGGCTCCGACGCAAACGCGGGGAGACGAGCGAGGAATCCTCCGGCTCCGGCCAGGGAGACTCACCAACGATCGATCGCGCTGCGCCGCTGCGGCGGCGTGCTGCGGAGGACCCTTCCGTCCCACGCACCCCCCCAGCGCGGCGGCGCCGACGCACTCAACTGCGCAACTCCGGGCCGCCCGACGAACGCCGCCCAATGCGCAGCCCCCGGCTGCGTCCATCCGACGCGCGAACCGACGCAAACGCGAAGAAACGAGCGAAGGGTCATCCAACGATGGCTCCGGCCGGGAGGCCACAATGACACCCACTCGTAGGCCGCCTCCGCGGCGACGTAACAGACGCGTTCCATCTGCTGTGACGTAGACACGGAGTGTGCATAGTGCGTTGCTCAGGGTAGTCGAAGGCCTGACAATCACACTAATGCAACAAATTTACAACGGATGATGTTGAGATGCATTGACAGTGTTGCGTATGCCACAGTTCCGACTGGAACCAGGTCCATGCAGATTTGATCATTCCTCGCGAAGCTGATTCTGGTATTGATCTCGACAACCCATATGTCGACAACCATCACTTCCGTGAATACAACTGCTGGGCTCCTGTGCTTGTTCCAACAATTCAGCATCTACTCGAAACCGACCAACTGTTTGCCAGTCTGTTCATTTATTTCCGTCAGGATGTTCCTTGCAGGAACACCCTGCGGCACATCAGCTTAGCTCTCAAGCTACAAGATCTACCTTTTGCCGGCACGCGCTCGACAAGGCAAGGGTCGTTGCACTTTTCCTCAACGAATTGCCTTACCAGCCCGTTGTTGATTACATGCACCCAATCACTGGACGTCAAATTTGTGTGGAAAGTGAGTCATCCTGGGATCCTCCCACAGCTGATTCCGCAGACGATGACGAAGATTTCGATGCTGGAACCTATTGTAGTACTTCTCAATCGGAGTCCGTAGATCGCTACGTTCCGAATTCTGGAATTAGGTATTATTCTTCTTCCTGTTCTCATTCAGAGATCTCTTACCCTTGATTGTCTTCATTTTTGTCTTTCAAATCGTTCGATGTTGAAGATGAGTAAGTTAATCATATGTTTTTCCTAATAAGTTATTAGACTTGAAGGTTCGTTTAACCAACGATTTAAAAGCTACATTTTTTGTACTTTATTACCTCAACAAGTCTCGTAACACAGTCTTAAGGATGTCACACTCTCAACTTTCCATCACCAACTCGACGAGTTCTGACATCATGAGTGCAATCTCAAGCCTTAGCTTCACCAACATCACACATGCTGGTACCCATTAGTGTTGGTGTCTTCGGCACAGCATTTCGAAACTTCGAGAGTTCTTTCCTCTCACTCAGCATGTCAAATGTCAGTGACAGTTCACCTCCGGCGTCCGCGCGGCTCCCGCGAACCCGCGCGCGGCCCGGACGAGCCCCGTCGGCGTCTTCCTGCCCAGGTGCGTGTACAGCAGCTCGATCCGCTCTTCGGGCGACTGGTCCGTGTCATACGACAGGGCGCTGCCCACAGTGTGCCCGCTGTAGCTGTCGCCCAAGGACGGGGTACTTTGGTTTTGCTTTACTATTGGTTTGTTTATTTAGAGTGAAAGTTTTTGTGTGTTTCCGGCGGATTTCGCTTGTCTGTTGTCTTGCGACCTTTTTTTTATGGTAACAACCGCGGTTGCCATTATCAAAAAGTGACGGTTGGCAGCGTACGTGGAAATTCCCATACAGGTGATACACATACGCACAAACAAAAATATGCCGGCTGTGCCATCACGTGAGGACATGGACCTCACCGATGTCGATTGGGATGCGATCCCGGTGGCCGAGTTCCCACCTAACGCCAGGCCGGTGGCAGGACATTCGAGGTGCGTGTTCTTCTTGTTGCTGTTCCTGTGTTCGACGTTCTCTTTGCTGCTCGCTCTGTCTGACAGAGTGGGGCGGGGATTGGGTTGTGTGTGGGGGGGGAATCTGTTTTGAGCAAACCCCTGCTCCTGCCATGCGTGTTCGATACTGTTGTCTCATCAGGTCGTCTCCGAGGGGAATGCAGAGGGTTTTGTTCTCTCGCTCGATCCGCTCTTCAGGCAACTGGTCCGTAGCTGTCGCCCAAGGACGGCACGGCGCTCGGGGTGTGCTATTTTGCTTGCTGCGGGTTGCAACTTCTACACTTTGCTGGCAGGGCTACAGCGGACTTCAGCTTTTCTTGGTGCACTTGAACAGGATCACACTCAGTAAACAACAGCGGTCCATGCCTGGTACAACTTGAGGTTCCTAATATTCCCACCCACGAGATATTCCATTGCAGCTTCGACAATTCTGGCTGGCAGCAGGCTTTGGCTCTTTTCTTGGTGCACTTGAACAGGATCACGCTCAGTAAACAACAGCGGTCCATGCCTGGTACAAATTGAGGTTCCTAAATATTCCCACCCACGAGATGTTCCGTTGCAGCTTCTACAATTCTGGCTGGCAGGGGGAAACCTTAGTTCAATGTTTAGGCAGGACACTGCCTCTCATGCATGGTTGATGCTAGCATCAAGTCTTCTCCGAAGAAAGTGTGGGGGGGAAAAGATCGTGAGGCATATTTGCAAGCGAAGCTAGAAGAGCGTCTCGGCCGCCCTTTTTGCATTTCTTTTCGCCCTTCGTGCAAACGCGAGCCGACAAACGTGCGTGTGTGTGAGAGAGAGAGAGAGAAGGAGAGGGAGAAGTGGAATCTACAGTCCCCCGACAACGCGCGCACGTTGTAGGTTGGGAGGTAGATCAACCGCCGATAACCCCCCAGGAGAACACCTGGCCTGATGATGTAAATAGTGCTAGAACACATCCGTAGGTCTCGTAGACACCGGATCTGACGAAGCCCAAGGAGGGCCCGAGCCTCCAGAGCAACTGGATGGCTGAAACTGGCTACCGAGAGCGAGAGAGAGAAGCGAGCCACGTGTTCTTCGAGGAGCACTAGCCGTGTTTCTGTGGCGCGTAGACAAGTAGGAATCGGATGTATCGCACTACGCCGACTGCGCGCCGGGAGACAACGGGCGGCTCCTTTGAAGTTGATGAAAGACACGGGGTGCACATCGGTGACACGGGGCCGGTTGTTGAGGCGAGGCGAACGCTCTCGTGCCAAGCAGGGCACGAGTGTTTTGTTGAGAAAAAGGATTCACCGTACACAAGCCGGCACCGGTCTCGATGATCGTGTGTGGTGTGTGGGGTGCACAAGGCAACGCTCCTGGTTGGAGGAGTGATTTCGTCGAGTTGATCCTGGTAAAGAGTTAGAGTGCAGGGATCTATCGGTCGCCCCACATCGCCCTACACGAGATCTCGACCTTTGAATGCGTGTTGCATCAGTAGCTTGCTGCTTACCCGAGACGCGCACTACCGTACTGACTACTTTCTTTTAAAAGAACTGCGCTGAGAGGCACGACTGAGAGAAGAGCTAGCCGATGTGTCTGTGATCCCAAATGTCACAGGCCACACGCGCACAAGACTGACGCATTAAACGAGTATGAGTGCCTCCGGGCTAATTCTCTTGTGAAATTGCAGTCATTTGAATGTGCGTCGTGATGAGGTGATCGATTGCTGCGCTTCTTCGCCTTGAATGAGGTATGTCTGGCACGATGCCCTGCAGTTGTCCGGAAGTTAAATCGTCAAGCCTCCGTCGAGAAGGATGGTTTGGCCCGTCAAGAACGTCGCTGTCAAGGCGAAATGCATACAGCATCAGCGACCTCTTCAGCGGTGCCGGACCGGCCGAGTGCCGGACCGGCCGAGTGCCGTCGCTTCTGCGATGGCAGCGCGCGCTCGGGTATGTCGGCGGTGAGATGCGTGCTGATGAAGCCGAAGGGCGCATAACGCGCAGGCCCTTGCCGACTTGGCTCCGCGGGGCCGCCTTCGAGGCGGCGTAGGCCATCACTTGCCTTTTGTCTCTGCGCTCCCCCACAACGAAGCACACCGCACTGCCTGACTTTTGCGAAAGAAGGCATATTTTGTTGCTGCTTTATGCGTGGTCAAGTACGTGTGACTCCGTACACTAGATTCGGGCATGATTGAGCCAGTCCGTCCCTATCTCTTGAGCTGCGTCGACCTGCCTGCCGCTGTTTATCACAGTGAAGCACGGTCCACCACGGTCTATCAGGTCCATCCCCGGTGCTGTATTATTCGGTCCATCACGGTCTATCAAGAGGGGATGGACCGACTTAATGATTCTTCTCCTTGAATGAGGTATGTTTGGCACGATGCCCAGCAGTTGTCTGGGAGTTAAATCGTCAAGCCTCCGTCGAGAAGGATAGTTTGGCCCGTCAGGAACGTCGCTGTCAAGGCGAAATGCACAGCATCAGCGACCTCTTCAGCGGTGCCGAACCGGCCGAGTGCCGTCGCTTCTGCGATGGCGGCGCGTGCGCGCTCGGGTATGTCGGCGGTGAGATCCGTGCTGATGAAGCCGGGCGCAACCACATTGACGCGTAAGCCCTTGCCTCCGTACTCCTTCGCAAGCGATTTGGCGGCCCCACTCAGGGCCGCCTTCGAGGCGGCGTAGGCCACCTGCCCTTTGTTCCCGCGCTCCCCCACGACACTGCCCACGAAGCACACCGCACTGCCTGAACTTTGCGAAAGAAGACCCCCGTACTGCAGCGCCGACCTGTATTTTGTTGCTCCTTTCTGCGCGGTCGAGTACGTGTGACTCCGTGCATGAGAACACATGTGGCCTTCAGTACGTTTGGTTCAAGTATTTGGGGAACGGTACGTGCGGCTGAAGTGGTTCGCGCGTGTGGTTGAAATGGCCCAAAGTGCATCATGCTTCCTCGTGCAAACCCAGGACTTGCATACTTTTGAGAGTAAAATACTCGACGCAGCTGCTTTGACTCCGAATGGAGAGGAGGAAATATAGAGGTAGAGGGGGAAAACACAAACACAATCTGTTTTGTTCTTCGCTTACACCACCGTGTGTTGTTTCCTCATTCAGGACTTTGACCTTTTGTGTTAGTGTGATTTGTCGTTTGGAGGTAGACCCGCATGACCTCACGTCCGTTTCAACACGTGGTTCAGTAGTTACAGCACTTTGGATCCCTTCGGTTCTTTGTCTGGCAGCTATTGTCGAGCATTTCCTTCCAAGCTGGCGCCTATGCAAAAAAGAACGCTAAAAAGAGGGGATGGTACACTGTTGGAAAAAAGGAGTGTACCGTGTCAACATCAGAGGACCTGTCACATTGATACGCAGCAGCTCATCAATTTCATCAGGATGTGTTCGCATGAGAAGAGACGAAGGAGCTATTCCAGCAACATGCGCGACGTAGTGCAGCTTCTTGCCCGTTTCCTTCACGACTGCCCGCACGACTTCATCGGCGGTCTCCTTCGTCATCTCGCGCATGTCCGGCACTTGAATACCGAGATGCCCTGTTAAGACGTTTGAATTTGTGAAAGAAAACTACTTTTCTCTCGAGAATAAATAGCTATTTCACTCGTAGTTTTCCAGTGTGCCACGAGTGGTTGAAAACTACTTTCTCGAGTGAATGAGATATTTTCCACCGCACCACGCGACTTTTCCGCACGCAAAAGCAAACACCCTTGCCAATGCCATGCAGCAAGTCAAGTACCTTCCTTTGAGGCTCCAAGAGTTCCAACTCTGGCTCTGGCTAAGCGCGCTGCTCGCTGCACTTTTGTCGTTTGCCGTGCTGTCAATTGCCAGTCGGCACCAAAATCATGTATCGAGCTCGTCTCTACTGTGCGTGTCTCCAGGCTTTCTCTGGGGCACATTTTTTTTTGGTATTTGCTTTCATTCATTCTGGTGCGGTGCCCGTCACCTGTCATGGATGTCTGTTTTAGAACCTGCCCCCCCCCTTTTGTTTGCACTGGAAAACACAAAATGGCTACAGTGCGAGAAAAGTAGCCCTCCAGTGTGCAAGAGAAAAGACCATGCACTACAGTACCCTACATGTAACCCCCGACAAATTTGTCGGGGAAAATCGGGGGAAACGGGGGAAATCGGGGGGAAACGGGGGCTAAAAACCCCCGATTTTTAAAATCGGGGGAAATCGGGGGGGTTTCACTGTAGTGCACCGGCTGGGAAAAAGTTTGTTTTGGCCCATTGGCACGACTACCAATTGAAAGGCTGACGGTAAGAGAAATATTAGGCAGCAGGACGGCCCCGCAGAAAATAAGAGTGCTAAAAAGAAGAAGCTGGTGCCTATCGAAGACACGACAAGCGATGAAGAGTCGGAAGCAGCGCAGCGTCGAACCGAAAGCCCG